>JAANDH010001714.1:0-33680 GCA_011799765.1 Nymphaea thermarum | reverse complement strand
TATCGTCAAGGAAAAATGCCAAAATGTTTCTAATTCCAGAGAATAAAATCTCAAGATGGTCGCTCGAAAAAGCAGAAATATATAATGGCCAAATGACAAACATCCAATTTAATGCTATAATATTTTTGTATCACAAATGAAGTAAGTAATACATGATTTTTTATGCAAGAATTACGAAATTGAGTTTTACAATTTCTTGTATCTTCTAGATTATAAATTGGTATAACCTTACATATACTATATACCAATTTATATAATATAATCTTGTACATACATATGAACGCAATAAACAAAAGTAATATATATGCATCGACTAAAAGTATAAAGTCATATCGATTATTACGTACCTAAACTACTTCTTTTCTTTCTCATGTTAAATTATCTCATCCTTCTTAATACATGTTTATCCGTGTTCAAATTGTCAATATTAAGAAACAATCCTATTTTGACCTTAATTTCATATATATAATAAAGTAATACTTTTGCACCGAGCTTGCCAATAATCTGCAAGTTCCAACAAAGCGGTCACGAGAACTGTGTTGTATCATTGCTTCCTCTTTTGTCAAAGCTCGCCAGTTCTCCTTCTGCAGCCACGGCAGTGTAACCGTAGCTCTTTATAACTCTTTATAACTGCGGTTGGGTGAATGTGTCACTTCGTCTTTCCTCTTCTCTCTTATTTTTCTGTACTTTGTATGTATATATTTCTTCTTTCTGCTTATGTTTTTACGGTATGTTTTTTTTGTGGATTGTTTTGTATTTATGGGACCTCTTGTCCCCAAACTTTGTTATATATTCTCATTTTATCGGTTCTCTCTCTCTCTCTCTCTCTCTCTCTCTAACTCAGAGTAGGAGCCCGGCCGACAAGTATAGTTATCCTTATTTATATTCCATATTTTCCATTCACCTTCTTAACTAGTTTTCTTTTCTGGTACTCTTGTTTTCAGCCTTTTTAACTAGTTTTTTATAGTATCTTGCCAATCTCAGTCATCCAATGTGATTTTTGCTGTCAATTTATTAAATTATACAGCTAGTATGAAAAAATGAATCTTTCATTGCTAACACGCAATGAAATTAAATCAGCTACTACTACAAAAAGGAGCTTGGAAGCTTTGATTTTTTGATAGTTGAGCTTACTTGACGTTAGTGACTCTCTGTAACGAAGTCTTTGTTTCATGCTCCATGAAAGCCGTCTCAATGTGGAAGATGACTCGAAAGTGCAGACAACCACATACCATTAACTGAAAAGAGAATTAATTTACATAACACGCAAACACGGGTTGTTATTTTGTAAATTTGGTTTACATTATCCATTTTGTTAGCTAGGTGATTATTTTTCTTATTTTCGCATTATAAAAGATTTATTTGCAGCGGCCAGTTGTTTGTCCTTACTGCCCTTCCTCTAGCCAATGTTACTCCGAGTTTGGCATGCTATCTTCCACTCATCCCCGATATGACGCATTCTAATTTAAGGTAGAACCATTAGATGAATCTTGAATGTCCTCTGTTTTATCCGATCACCAGGTGCAGCCAAGGCACCAGGGGCTGCATTGAAGGCACTAAGGCAGAACCTGCACCCATATTACTTTATTTCTTCATTCGATATAAACTACAATGTCTCCCGATGGCAAAGTAGTTCCAATGGCCGTAAATTGGGCAGCCGCGAATGGTCACGCTTCAGACAACAAATCAAAGACCAACGCCACGAAAAAAAATGTGCACAGAATCATGTCACGAATAAATATGGCAAGAATTTTTGGAAAACCGAAAAATTCAACAACAGGAGAGTTAAACAAGCCAAAAGAGCAACGGAATTAGTTCAGAGACCTAGGGCTTGAGAAGGAAATGAAGTTAACTAAAGGAAAGCGAGGGAAATTCAAAAATCTCTAGCCAGAGGAATCCGAATGCTACAAAAGGAAAAGGAACGACGAAAAAAAGGCGGACAAGGACAAACGCAAAAAGAGATGCTTCTTCTGGAACTCACCTCTCACGCTCCTTCTCTCTCCGAGAGAAGAGACTAACAGAACGGAGGAAGACACAGATGGGCCGGAATTTCGCCCGAAAACCTCGCCAACGGCACGATTTAGCTGCCACAGGAAGCCTCCAAGAGTTCTCCCTCTCCCTTTCTCTCTCGGTCTCTCCCCTTTTCTCTTTCCTTTCTGCGGGATGAAGAAGATGAAACTTCGCAGATGCAGAAAGAGAGAGGATTTATAGGGAAGAGATAACAGCTCCGGCTATCTTATATCTAGAGCATTGATAAGACCACGTGCTTTTCGGCGTTTTACTTGAGGAACCCGCTGTCAATGTTTATCACCTGGTCTTATCAATGCTCTAGATATAAGGCACACCAGCTATCTGGCCTTGATAAGCAGCGGCACGTATTGCCCGAGCTGTTATCTCTTCCCTATAAATCCTCTCTCTTTCTGCATCTGCGAAGTTTCATCTTCTTCATCCCGCAGAAAGGAAAGAGAAAAGGGGAGAGACCGAGAGAGAAAGGGAGAGGGAGAACTCCTGGAGGCTTCCTGTGGCAGCTAAATCGTGCCGTTGGCGAGGTTTTCGGGCGAAATTCCGGCCCATCTGTGTCTTCCTCCGTTCTGTTAGTCTCTTCTCTCGGAGAGAGAAGGAGCGTGAGAGGTGAGTTCCAGAAGAAGCATCTCTTTTTGCGTTTGTCCTTGTCCTCCTTTTTTTCGTCGTTCCTTTTCCTTTTGTAGCATTCGGATTCCTCTGGCTAGAGATTTTTGAATTTCCCTCGCTTTCCTTTCGTTAACTTCATTTCCTTCTCAAGCCCTAGGTCTCTGAACTAATTCCGTTGCTCTTTTGGCTTGTTTAACTCTTCTGTTGTTGAATTTTTCGGTTTTCCAAAAATTCTTGCCATATTTATTCGTGACATGATTCTGTGCACATTTTTTTTCGTGGCGTTGGTCTTTGATTTGTTGTCTGAAGCGTGACCATTCGCGGCTGCCCAATTTACGGCCATTGGAACTACTTTGCCATCGGGAGACATTGTAGTTTATATCGAATGAAGAAATAAAGTATGTGGGTGCAGGTTCTGCCTTAGTGCCTTCAATGCAGCCCTGGCTTCCCAAATGTGAGTGAGCCGAACCATACTACTTTCCAAAATAGGTGCACAACTGACTCAAATTAACAGCAAGCCAAGTGCATTCAAAAGTCCATTTTCATATTTTGTTAAATAGAATACGATGTTGGGTCAGAGGGCAGTAAGGACAAACAACTGGCCGCTGCAAATAAATCTTTTATAATGCGAAAATAAGAAAAATAATCACCTAGCTAACAAAATGGATAAGTGGCCCACCCCATCTTTTATAATAATTTGATCTGTCTCAACTTTAAAATAGTTTACAGTATGTAGGTTAAAAGAAGAAAGGCAAAAAATCAAGGTAAATTTCCCTGGGTATATTTTGGGCGGATTTTTTTTTTTTTAAGGAGAGAACATTTCATCTTACTTTTAGTCTGAAAATATTGTACTCTATTGAGATAATTTTTTTCCACCAACAATCTAACTACTGAAACCATGTAAACAACAAGTCCGATCACAGCAGAACATTAGATAGCACAAAATTCAGGAAAAAGGCCTAAAATAACTACTACTTTACTTTTGAGAAAAACGGTAGCCAAACAATAGCTACGAAATACCTTATTCAATTTCAATTTTTGAAGCAAGACACAGCATTTACTTTTTACTTCACTAACTCCTACATTGCATACGGTTACTTTAAGAAAGCTTGGATAATCGGCAGATATCCTTGAATCCTGCTTCCCATAACCTTTTTCACAAAAACTCCGGCATAACAGGACATGACTAATTTACAAGTTGCAGCAAACTAAAGTTTTCTTGCATCTTCAGGACTTTTCTTAACAAGGTTTAAGAATTGACATTAAGTAAAAAAAAACCAAAGGGAAGAGTTCGGATTCCCTCACATGTTGATTTTAACTTGGAATCCGAACCCTGCTTAGTGCTTTTTGGTTTTTTTCCACTTAATGTCAATTTTTAAACCTTGTTAAGAAAAGTCCTGAAGATGGAAGAAAACTTTAGTTTGCAGCAACTTGTAAGTTGTAAATTAGTTATGTCCTGTTATGGCAGAGTTTTTGTTATATATTTTGTTGTCACCGCCTCAAGGAGTATAGTGTACCTGGTCGGACTCGGGCCTTTGAAGAAGCAGGTTCATAGTTTGATTCTCGTGGTGATGTATATCTGCATTTTAAAATGCACTGCTGTCATCTTTGATGCCAATATAGTGCAAGGCCTCAAAGTAAATCTGGGTATCGGACTGGGCCGCTAGCGGGTACCCAGTACCCGGCTCGGGCGCAGAAAAAAGGCACTGTGCTGGCCCGATAAATTTATCGGGTCAGCCCACTTGTGCCCGATAAGTCCGGGTGGAGCCGAAAAATTTTTTAATAAACTTATATTAAAACAGTTAAAATTTTAAATATTTATTTTTCTTACAAAATATTGAACATCATTTGACAACGGGGCTATGCGATGCATATCAACCAATACAAGCTGAATCGGTACAATAATAACACAAAGTACGCGGATTTTTTGTTCCACTTTTTGCAGCAAGGTTGCAGGCTTGCAGTTCTCATAGCAGATAGCGAATTGGAGTGTTTATATCAATGAGCTTGCCAGTGAGTCAGGTGGTTTCCTATAGGCGACATCAAACTTATAAAGAAGACAAACGCAAAACTGTCTAAAATGGAAAAAGCCACTGGTGCATAAACATTAAAGAGGGTTCTTTGCCTTTGAACTGTGGAAGTACCTTCTGTCTCCACCTCAATTATTTGGTCCTTCAATTATTAAAGAAGTGCCTAGAAACAAACAATCAAATAGCCTTACCTCTGGGTTTGATAGCTAGGAAGACAATTGAATGGGCCAGAACGCCTCCCTCCAATAATTCAAGGCCCCTGAACTGATGTAAAATAATTGTCCATTCAGTGCTCTTTCTTTCTCATCTATATATATATAGAGTGATTGACCCCTCATATCCAAAGGTGTTGGCATGGTGGGTGAGTTAAGACTAGCATATTTCACCATTGGATTCTCATGAAAGACATTCTTTATACAATTTGAAGCCATAGATTTACGGTTTACTGTCTGGGTCTAGTAGGCTTAGGAGTCCTGCCAATGCTTCCAAAAAACCTTCAGGTACCTAATGTTCAATTGAATTTAGTAGTCTCAGGAGTAGAGCCTGTGTGGGCTCGTGTGGTCAGTTGCCCACACAGGCCGGTAGAAATCTTTTTTACGTTCAAGCTGGATCTGAGTCCAGGCAAATGGAGTTGCCTCTACTAGACCTAGTTTGTTGTCCCTCAGCCACATTGAGCAGTGAGCACAAAGCCGGGTTGCCCCTAACTAGAAATTTCTGCTCCGCCCTTAACTAGTAGAGGAAAAGAACCATATGTTATGTTCGCTTTCTCTAGTGTTGGGATTCCAAATCCTTGAATGTTGAAATCAAACTGTTTAAAGTTTAAACAAACAGTGGATTTCAACTCCCCATAGGGTTGGACCTCAAATCTGTGGTGATCACTGATCTGATTTCAAATCATTAGTGAATAAATGCGGCCGAAGATTCATGAGGATTTCAAATCACTTTGGATATTATATTTTAAATTATCAGCTAATGTGATTTGTTTTTAGCAAAATCACAGCATATATCTATTCTTGGATAACTATAACCAGATGTGGTTCTAGACTGCCCTAATGGAAAGATGTCATTTTCTTGAGTTAACCTTATGTTTTGTTCTGAAGCAGAATTTGCAAACGAGAGTTTAAATAAGGGTCTAGAAAATCCAAGTCTCAAAAATTAGTTAGGAAATTTCTGATGCTTTTGCTGCTTGTTTGGGAGCTGAAGTTGGCACATATCAAGGCACATATCAAGTAAAGTGTCCAAACAACTGTTTGATTGGAAGGGAAATGAGACCGAAGATAAGACAAAAGATAAGGGACAGGATTCTTGACGAGAAAAGCTTAGTGCTGATAAATAACTTAAGTTTGAACAAGCTAAATGTAACACCTCAGAAGTTTAGTCATGTATCGAAGATTGTGATGGATCTTCAAGGGCATATACAAGAGGCCATGAATGAGATGACTGTCTTAGTTCCTAGCCTTTTTAGGTTGTAAGCCGAAACTGTTAGGGGGCGGGTTGGGATCCGCCGAACCAGGGGCTCGAGCCCAGGAGTGGGTCAGATTGTTACAGTGGTATCAGAGCCGGTTCAACACTCGGACCTGGGATCCCACACGCACGGACACATGTGCCTTAAGGGGGATGAATTATAACACCCCATAAGTTTAGTCCCGTATTAGAGATTATGAGGGAACTTCAAGGACATATACAAGAAGCCATGAATGAGATGATTGTCCTGGTTCCTAGCCTTTTTATGTTGGGAGTCAAAACTGCTATGGGCCGGGTTGGGATCTGCCGAACGAGGGGCCCGAGCCCAGGAGTGGGTTGGGTTGTTACACTAAACCTAGTTCCCAACTTCAGCTTGCATACGTAGTTAATGCTTCTTTCTGTCAAAATTGGGGATATATATATATTCTCGATGTTTATTTACTCACAAGCAAAGAGTATCAGGTCCTTTATTCGATTTGAGTTATTAAAATGCTACTTAAGTAGGTCTATATAAGTTCTATAACTAATTTAACATACATCATACTCCGAATAGATCACGAACATACATTACCTAATTAAAATCAATAACTTTTAATGGAACTGCTTTTCTACGGTGTCTTAAGATGGAACCTAACAATAACTATGGAATTTTTCCATACATGCCGTTTGGGTGAATAAACCTCTGCAGCTTTTTGCAAGAGCACGGAGGTACCAAACTTTTTGCCGCGTTATCGGAAGCCAGCGTTAAATCATATTTGGTCCAGGAATCTAAGCAACAACGATGTAGCCAATAATAAAACATGGATTTCTCAATGGGCTGAATATATATATATATATATATATATATATATATATATATATATATATATATATATATATATATATGAAAATTGAAATAAGCCCGATATTTTTTTTACCATGATTATTTTTTATTTTATGTCATTAAAAAATAAGTCATAAAAGGTGCATTTTATTTACTGAAAACCGTGGCCAAACAACTGTCCGCTGCAAATAAATCTTTTATAATGCAAAATAAGAAAAATAATGATCTAGCTACAAATGTAACCAGTTGATTTCAATTCGTGTATACACACACACATACTCACCAAAGAAGCTAAAATCCTCCGCTTCCTGCCTTCCTATCATAGAAGCTAAAATCCTCCGCGCTTCCTGCCTTCCTATCATGTGGAGGTCTCACACACGCAACCCAATCATCCCAAGGGATGGAGGGTCGGAGGAATCGATAATCTTATATGATATATATTGAAATCAATAAGCAACTTTTGTAGTCAGATGGTTATTTCCTATTTTGCATCGTTGAAAACCATAAAAAAATGTATATTAAAAAAATAAAAAATACTTTACGCAAAAATAGTTAATTTAATGCATATTTTGCATCTATTTTATTCACATAAAATAGCCATATAGGCTTTAGCCATAGAGGTAGCTAGTTGAAGGCAACAAGGCAGGAAAATTCCAAACCCTCTTAGGTAGGGTTCAAAATTAAGAACAATCTATCATCATGTCGTGTCAAGGCATAATCACATCATTTATCAAAAAGGCCTCTCACATATACTACGACATATAAAGGTCACTCAATAGCCACGATAACATGTTTTCAATTCATATGCAAAGCATGAATAAACATATCATTTCATTCATATCATTCATATTCACAATCACATTCTTCTCATTTACTTTAACTACGAAACAATTTACTACCATGTTGTGGTAGGACATAACGCACCATTCTCATTCCCGCTATATTCACATACAGTTGATTTCATTTTTTTTCTCTCTTTTTACACACACATATATATAATACATGAATTGAAATCAACATGCTAAACTTTGTGGTCATATAGTAATTTTTTTATTTTATGTCATTAAATATCGTTACAGAAGGTCTATTTGCAACGACTAATTGCTTCGCCACAGTTTTAACGTACATTTTTTCTTAAGTTTTTTTAATGATACAAAATAAAAAATGATCATTAACCGATTGATTTTAATTTTCACATATATATATATATATATATATATATATATATATATATATATATATATATATTGTGTGGATGTGTTTTTTCTGTCGTTTGTCTTTTTTTAAACTCACGTGTCAGTAGTAGCTGAACCGTAAGGCTGTTGCTATTCGTTGCCCACTCTGTTTGTAGGAAAAAAAACCCATAGAAGGAAACAAAAAAAATGTCGGGCTGGTACATGCCACAATGCCCGTTGCTTTTTTTTGATGTAGATGCAAATAGATGCTCCATAACGGGGTAGCGGACGAAGTAAACCTCAGTTCAACTCATTCATTAAAACAACTCGAGTTAAAATAAAAGCTTCGGCTTGATAACTCGAGCAAGTTGAGAAGCCAGACCTGTTCAAGCTTGGTTAATTTTTTAAAATGTCTTTGAAAATGTATATCATTTCGGACCCCTCTTCCCATATTAGACTGTTGAAAAGCATTCGATTGGTAGTACCACCTACCATCTACAATGAAGTATGAATTGCTTTTGTTTTTTGTTTTTTTATTTTTTTGAAAACAAAATATTCTTGGTACAAAAATATTGTGTGTGAGAAGATCACGAGCCCATAGTATAGATGTTTAGCTGCTGCGTTGGCATCAGCACTTGTCAATTGAGATACCACGCGCGCCACTGAGGCTCGGACACAATGAAAATCGAACTAAAGACGTCTTCACACGAAAGTATTAGGCCGACATTCATGCAAGACAAAAAAAAAAAAAAGTTTGTCCTCAAATGTCATTTCAAAAACTGTAAGTCTTATTGTGACCTTAGAGCATTAGGTGGGGCGTCAAAGTGAAAATTACCTGATAAAACCGAGAGGGCGGTTTCGCGCTCACTCCCACGCATGCTTTCTTTCCGGGTTTGGGAGAACCCTCCGATCTATCCTGATGGTGAATCTCTCTCTCTCTCTCTCTCTCTCTCTCTCTCTGTGCGTGGGTTTGAAGATGGCGAGTGATTACTATCAATGGCAATTCTCTCGTCAGTCCTTCTTGTTACTTGTTTTGCGACATTAACTATAATAAATTTCGTTTTCTTGTGCCGAATGTTATATCCTGAAACAGCCGAGTTGGAGAACGATGAGAGGTCGAAGTTTTGTTTTTGTTAACTTTTTATTGCGTACGCTAGAAAATGACCTGTGCAGAATTTCGTTTCTTCTCGACACTCTCTCGTCTGCTTTCTGTCTTCGGAATTATTGGGTCCACGGCATTGGCCGGCGGATTCCCATGAACACGAGATCGTGCGATGTATTGTTGTTCTTCTTTTGATTCATCATCTATCGCAGTTTTTTTTTTCCGAAGATTTTACGCTGTGGACATCGGGTGACGAGAGGACAAAGTTTTATCTCATTGTTTTTTTCTTCTTTACTGCATAAAAGGAGAAAACTATACAGAATTTCGTATCAGCTCGTAATTCTTTCTAAGTCGTGTTTCGCAGGTTTCATCGTTTCCAATCGCTTATCCTTCCTTTACGAGTTCGCTGTCTCTGGGTTCCCTTGTTTATAAGAGCGCCGATGTTGAATTTCTTGTGGGAATTCAAAAATCTTGGGTAATAAAGAATGAAGGAAGGGCTGATCGACTTGGCGGGGTTTACAATCTTGAGAAGACGTCAGGATCGAGGGTCTTTTACGGCAAGAACTGTAAACAATCTAGAGGGGAAACCTGCTCGGTCTGGCAACGAGATATCAGTGAAATCATCGCTCCTACTGATAAAAGTAGTCAGTCCCTCAGCCACGAAAAGGTGTCCAAGTATTCGTTTTGGACGGAACTGGGTGGCCAGGTCATTTGATGCTTATAGTTTTCTTGTTGGTTGTGAGATTCGCTTGATTCTATGTTACAGTGTGGGATTGCCTTATAATGTTGTCGTGGCTGTGGATAGGTTAAAGTACTGGTCAGGCGGAAGGACTTGACCTACGAACTGAGGGTTGAGGTGTCCTCATTGCCCGCTGAGACTGGTGATCATGATTTGTTCCTAAATTGGGTACAACAGTGATTCAATGAAATTTAAAATTGGATTTTGTGGCAATATATATCCTAAATACAGAGTGTTCACGTTGACAGGGTATGTTTAGATCAGACTCCTCTTCTTGGGTGGTCCCAGAGCATCAAAGTTTGCCTCCTGGTGCAATCTGCGTTCAATTAGAAAAGTAAGATATTCTTAATTGTGGATACAACATTTCCAGTTTCTTTTGCCCTTAGTTATGCGGTACTTGGTGTCATGTGCAGCCTGTAGTTGCAATTAGCTAGTTTTCTGCCTGTTATTTGAAATGACTTTTTTTGTTGTAAGTTAGTTGAAGATGAATCTCATTCGCCTCAAGTTTTGGACAACTTAGATTGATTTATCAGAAAGCAATGTTGTAAAAAGCGTATCGTAAGGCGTATCGTTCGGGCTTTAAGATACGCCGTATCGTAACGTATCGTAACGTATCGTAACCGTATCGTAAATTTTTAAAAAAAATTATTGATAAATCAGAAAAAAATTAAAAAAATCGAAAAATTTATAAAAAAAATCAGAAAAAATTAAAAATAATAAATTCTTCATAGAAANTTTTTCCAGATTAATATAATTTACAAGCAACAATGACACATATGACCATTTTGCATATGCAATATATAAAGTTATGAGCAACATATAATATCTAGTATTAATTATTAAACCACAAAAGTATGTGTAATACCAAAACAGTGAAACAGATGCAGCAAAACAGAAAAAACTGAAAATAGAAGCATCATTTCTTAAAAAAAAAATTCAAAAAGAAGACAAAAAAACGACCTTGACATGGTTTGACCCCGTATCGTACGATACGGGGCGTATCGCCCCATATCGTACGATACGGGACCTGTATCGCACGATACGTGTGATACAGGTACGATACACCCCCTTTTTACGATACGGGGGGTGTATCGTACCGTAAATCGAAAACGGTACGATACGTATCGTACGATACGGGGTCGTATCGTACGATACGTATCGTACGATACGGGGTCGTATCGTACGATACGTACAACATTGTCAGAAAGAATTGATGTGCAGTGAAAAGCACTAGGTACATTTAATATCAAAATTTTAGATGCACCTTTTATAATTGCTAATAGTTTGCCTGTGCTTTTATGAGTTTTCTAATACTTAAAAGTGCACGTACTTTTTTTTTTATAATTAATAAAAAGTCTATTATATTGTTTAGTTGCCTATAAAGCACCACAATACATGAGATTTTCACAGAAATTATCTTCAACGGTTCAACCTTTTTCATTTTAAATAGGGATGAATAAAAGATGGTGAAAAGTTACCCAGCTATTACAAAATTGTCCAAGTTTGAAAGATGGAGAAAAAATGAAAAACATGAAAACCAGATGCTCCTAAGGTCAACTTGAAAAAAAGCCCTGTTTAATGTTTGGATATTATTTGCATGATGTTTCAATATTTACCAGGATTGGACAATGTTAACAAGGTCAGGTTTGTTATAGTTTTGGAGGCCCAAATACCCAATTCATACAACATTTTGCCTGATACACCATAACAGACATTGGCCAGTATCAGCTATCTATAGGGTGCTTTTAGAGAAATTTACAAATAACTGCTTAACTTTTAATATGTTCTTGCTTTAGTAGGTAATAAAGGTGAAAAATTGCCTGCTGGATGCTAATATGTCTTACCTATTATGCTATTATATGATTGCCGACCTTGGGCCTGACTTCATCTAGTCAGGTTTTAAGGAAGAACAAATGAAAATGTATAATTACTTCCAGATACATTCGTTTAGAATTTTGAAACAGAATCAGATGGCCATTCAAATCCTACTGTATGATAACAAACTGTGTTAACTGTTAACCCTTAGATTGTTTTCCATCATAATAACTGAATCAAGTTTATGTATATTTGCGATCCATTTTCTATGTCTATAGTGTCTATCTTTTCATTTAAATGGGACGTGGCTGTGGACCCATTATAGGGTTCCATAAGTGATATAAAAGTTGTAGGTATGGTAGATACAAAAGGTGGAAGACATAACTCTCTCTCTCTCTCTCTTTCTCTCTCTCTCTCACACACACACACATATGTACATATATATGAAATGAATTATTGAATTTTATTAACCTTAGCAAACTTAGAAACCGAGTCTCATTTACGGAGATGCTTCTGCACATATTTTATAACTTCCTGTACTGTTCATACTTCATTAACTTCCGTGTTCTACTACCTTTGCGTATCAGTGGGCAGGATTCAGTGCAGATGCCTTTTGAGAGGAAAAACTCATATTTGTTTGCATTGAACTTGTCATTCGACTTGAAAAAGGCTCCATTTTATTTATCATTTCTCCTACATGGACAACGTAATGCCTCCATCAAGGAATCTTGGATAAGGTGAGTCTATTATCTTGCCTGTTATGATTAATACAACTGCAGATATAGGTTGTGTTCGTCCATATGAAGTTAAGGAATCACAATAGACTATGCTTGTAAGATGACAATAAAGTGATTCTCTAGGCCTTGTTAGTCATTGCAAAATCTTTTAGGAGAAATAGGTGAATTAAATTTGTTATCATGCTGCAGTGGTTTGGCATTAAATTTCATGAGAGTGCAATAAGTCTGGACATTTTTTGTCTATTCTTCTCTGTTTTTTGGTTCATGAAAATAAAGCTTATTGTCTACAGATAGTGTTTGATGGTCTCAACAACTTATTTGCAGATAAGTTTTCATGAATAACAACACTATGGTGTGAATATCTAGAGGAATTTATTACTATGGCCTAGTTATCTTGTGTTTGGTTGGTACAAGTGAAATGTTTCCTTGTTTTGTGTTTGACGCAAATGGAGGTAAAATGTCGAGTTATCATAATATGGCTATTGGATTGATGACAGTTGTGTGCTCCTATATGGTGTTAATTCTCTTTCTCCTCTATCTGAGGCATTCAAGTGTGCTTTGAGAGGTGGTAATCCAATGTATATGAGGACAAAACTATGCCAAAATGAGTAATTTACTTTTTTTTTATGGTGCCCAGAGTTGGGCAACCTACTGTGCTCATTGTGATACCTTGTTATACATCCACACATCACGGCATCTATAATCTCTTGCCAAAAAAAAAAAAGAAAAAAGAAAAATTTTGGTGCTCAAAAAATGAAATCACAATGTAGATTTAGTAAATAGCAATCCTTAGCCAACTGTACATTTTGAACAATAGTTCTCCAACCAAATGTGCGATCAGTATTTCAAATCTCCTGTTTTTTCATGCTCTTGCTCTCTTGATGCATCTCCAATGTCTGGATTGTGGAGTTCTATCTGAAAGCAATATGAAGCCCACGTTGTTTCCTGTTGGAGCAAAATGTGTATCTGAAAAGAGAGGGAAGAAATATGGCTATCTGGTAATATTATATGTGCTTACAGACAGCAAATAAAATGAATGAATCCTAACTCGGTCCTCTCTGATCTCTTTCTGCAGAAGATAAACAATATGTCACATGGTAGAAGTGACAAATGGTCAAAAGACAGGTAGAAATGCTTCAAGAATTCAACTGCCATCCACAATCCAATATGAACCAGAAGAAATTGACGAGATGTTCACTAGTCATATGTACAGTCTATTTAGGTACATCTACATCTGATCTGACCAAATAATATGTTGTTACGCACATGTTCAGATATGGAAGCTGTCAGTTGGGCTATAGAATCCCATGGCCATGGCACACTCCATCCCTCAGCTGCTTATGGGTCTGATCAGGGTCAGATCTGCTTTGGATAACATTGACTAGCAAGTACGTGATAAATTCTTATCATCACTCACAGCAACAGCTTGGATGTAAAGGGAGATAGATTGTTTTAAATGAGGGATTCTGGTTCAGGCCAGAATCCTTGCTGTTTTATCATTCACATAGAAGCATACACTTCAGACTGGATCTGATAGACGATCCATTTTCTCAAATCGGTGGTAAATGTTGAAGCTAATGCAACTTCTCTGCATTGAATATGATATAAAGGCATAAAAGGATCACATTTGAGAGAGATGCATTATAGAGGAATTCTTCCATACCAGGATTCTATTACTTTTACCGAGGTGAAATTCTGATTTCTTGTTGGATGAGTATGCAACCTAGATCTGACCCATTGACAGCTCCTCTCCCTCTCCATGTTCTACATTGAAAGGAGAATAGTGACACGAGTGTGAATAATAGACTAATTCAAAAAAAAGATAAGCATAACAACCAGGAACATAATGTACAGGCAACTCCTGGGATCTAAAAAAGCTGAAGGCCAGAATACCAGAAAAGAAAACTAGTTGAGAAGGTGAATGGAAAATATGGAATATAAAACTCCTCATAGACAATTCAAAGGGCTGAAGCCAATCAGAAGAAAGAAAAGATGATATTGCTGATACAACAAAACAACTATAGTTTATATAGTTATATACTTCTTCTTAGCCTGCTCAGCTATGGTTATCCATTCTTCCTGTCATTTGATTGTTAGTTGCACAAGTCTATGTCAGCTTGTTCCTGAAATCCTGCTGTATGTGCTTGGCTTGTTAACCTGATCAAACAGATCATTTGAATCAGCTTGTTATTCATCAATGTCAGTCTATACTCAATGTGCCAAGTTCTCAAAATGGAAAATAATAAAGCATGTGCATTAGATGCACAAGTGTTTGAATCACTTGTGGGATCAGTTTCCGCTGAGTTAGTTGTGCAGAACACCGAAACCAATATGATGATTTTGTAACTAATAATAATTGCCTCATATGATGAAAAATTTTAGTCGTAAGTTTATTCTAGGGTCTGCTATTGATGATGTTCCCTTGTTTATTTTCACTTTCTTTGCAGAAACCACTTGAGGCAAAATTTTTGTGTGCCTGTGGGTATTGGAAGGGGATTTCCTGAACCCCTTGGTGCTACCTTCTGTGATGATGGTGCTACGAATTTCGCTTTATTTTCCAGGAATGCTGAAAATGTGGTCTTGTGCTTGTATGAGAAGAAGACTAGCGAACCATCTGTATGATTTTCATTATAACAATATTCTAGATTCTGTATTTTCTTTTAATTTTTTATGGTATGCTGTTTTTCTTTGATGTGGATCTTTTCCTTTGCTTTGCCAACCTTTTATTAAGTTTTCATGAAAATTCACAAAATTTTGAACTGCCATACTGGAAATGGTTTTTGAATTACATTAAGTTTCACCGATCAGTATCATTTACTTATTTGTATGGACTTTGTTTGAACTTGGCAGCTTCAAAAAACTTTTTTGATTTTTTGAAGCTTTCATAGGTTATAATTAATTTTAGAAAAGTAGTATTTTGAGGTACACTTTTATGATTCGGAAATTTCTTTTTGCATTGATAGCCACAAATATCATTCTCGGGGTTTTATCAGTTTCTTGGGTATTTTCACCAAAGTTTTTTTTTAAAGAAAATTTCGGAGCTTTTTAAAAAAAATAAAAAATAAAAAAGCTAGTAAAAATGCAATAAATAAGAAGCTACTTAGAAGGCATAAAAACATCTATTAAATTAAAATGATAAAGTAATAATCATTGTTGCATCTAGGAGGTCATGTTAAATACCTAGAGGAAATAAAACAATGAAACAAAAGTTGAAAAAAATGAAAATAGAAAATTGAAATAAAAATAAAGAAATAATCACAATTAGGTTGCGTTAAAATCATGATCAAGTCACTATTATTGATTTTTAAAGTTTTTTAAAATACCGTGATTTTTCCCGTTTTTTTTTGTTTTATTGACGATCTTTTAAAAAATGTCATGATATTTGTGGCTATGGGTAGACATGTATCTGTGTGGAAGAAAGTGAAGTCAAGTTTCATGTCATTACTCTTGGTTGATCTCTTCTTGGTACTTGCCTACTTGGTAGGCTATTTTTTGATATAATGCATAATAGTACAGCACATAAGGTGCTAAATTGCTCTTTACATTTATTTCACCTTTGGGGCAGTTTGATAAGCAATGACCTCATGATGATTATTGGAGAAATTTCAGGCTTCCGACATTCTTTCGGCATGAACATTTTTCCATGTTCTTTTTTTTGGGTACTTGTAGTACATTTCTCATTTTCCGACTTTCTTTTGATCTTGGATGACAGAAAAATTTGTGCTTTGTGCAGTTAGAGATTGAACTAGACCCATATGTCAATCGAACAAGTGATATTTGGCATGCGTCAATTGAAAATGCCGACCGATATTCATGTTATGGCTATCGATGTAAGGTAAACATGTTTTTTTATCTTTGCATATAAAATGTTATATTTTTTAGCACCAGAACCTTGTTAGATGAAGAGTTATAGGAAATTTGGAACACATTATAGGTCTAATTGATCTTCCTTGCGCATATGCTGATACTGTAAATTACTTGTTAAGACATGGTCTATTGTATTTGGATCTTAGATTAGCCCAGATCCACATCCATGTTACTTATGCAAAATATGTTAGGAACTTATGTGTTACTGACATGCTGCTGTAACTCGTGTCAGCTATTGTTGTAAGGATCCGTTCTGGCCCATTTTTACATGGGCCTATCAATTTAGATGGTAAACTTGTTACCAAATTGAAATCATTAGTCTCCGACTCAATCTGTACATTACATGACGAGGTTAGGAATGTACTATGTGACCTTTCAGTCCACTGCCTGCCTAGTCTTCCAGAATAATCTAACAGAAACGAAAATCTTGCTTGTGAAATTTTCACCTACATATCAGATGCCATTGAGTTGATTCTGCAGGCAGAGCAAAGATTTTCATAGACATGAAAAAGGGTAGAATGTTTCAAACATAGTTACAAAGAACATCTCGGAGTTTTAAATGGTGAGGTTTTTCTCGGGTATAATATGGCAGACTTGAAAAATACGAGAAAAAAATGGTATTTTTAAAAAAAATTAAAAAAACTAAAAATGGGAAAAAATAAAATAAGTGAGAAAATAATAACACAAACATCAAAAGATAAGTAGTTTTGCAACAAATAAAAAATAGAAAATGAGAAAAAATTGTACGACATTAAATACATGAGAAAAATAAAAAAATGAAAAAAAACACGAAAAAAACACGTTAAAACGTGTTAAAAACACATTTTTTTTCGTTTTTCATGTTTTTTTTTCAAAAAAACGTGTTTTTCTAAGTTTTAAACGCCAATTCATTTTCTCGCATTTTTTTTGCGGTTTTTTCGAAAATAATGCGTTTTTACTATCATCTTTCAAATAAAGTTTTTCCAGAATAAGCAATTTACTTATATTTTTGGTAGGTATCTTCTTGGTTGATTTGTGGTTGAGGATTTTTACAAAAACTCGTTTTTTTCAGGGAACTACTCTTTGCGACAGTGATAGTAGGTTCCATGTGCCACGTGTCCTTCTGGATCCATATGCTAAAATAATTAGCAACTTAAATTCTGGTAAAGGTTTGAGACACTTCTTTTAGAAGTCATGATGCTTATTTGATATTTGTCTCTTTGCAAATCTGCTACACTTTTTAGGTGAATCAGTTTCGCTTGTGAGTTGTCTTGGGAGTTTTCAGAGGGATGTTCCCTTTGATTGGGATGGAGACAGCCATCCATGGTAATGTAACATTTAATTAAGTTCGTTTCGCTAGTTGATTACAAACATTATTCAGATATATGATTCTTTTTTTTTTCTTTTTGTGCATAAATTTTTCTCTTGCTGTTGTTCTTTCTTGTAAGTTGTAACCATTTCTGGTGACCTTTCTATCTGTAATGCAGTTGGTGCTCTGTCATTGATGCTCATGAGAATGGTGTTTACAATTGCAACTTACAATTTCAGTTTATTGATTATGTTCAGTAATTAAAGTGTCGTCAGTCTCCATTTTTTTGATGAGCACTGGTTAATGTTTGTGTTTGAATGTGTATTACCTTAGGTGTTAATTAAAAGATGAAGAAAGATGAACTCATGGGATATTTTCTAGCAGTATAGAGGCATGTATATGCCTGTGTATAAAGATATAGTGCCTCTTAAATGAATTGCTCGTCCATTGTGCTAATTCTTTGTTTTACACGTATATTGCTTAAATAAACTGCTATCTTCAAGATGTCTTATTGGTTGCTGCTAATGTTGTCCTCTAATTAAAGCTTGAGGAACATGAACTCGTGGAATTCCTTCTAGAAGTACTCCAGTGAGCATCTTCTATTGGATAAAGACATGGCACCAGGGGCGGAGGGAGGGGGGGGCCCGCCCCGAACTAGCTGGAAAAAAAAAATTACATTAGAAAAATAAAATTTTTTTAGTTCAATGTATTTTTTTTATTTAGGTTCTGTTTGGCCCTACCCAAATTTAAGGTTGAACTATTTGGCCCGTCCCTAAACAAAATCCTGGCTCCGCCCCTGCATGGCACCTACTTAGATGAATTGCTAGGCTTTTGTTGCCTATTTCAACACTTGGTTTTTTTTGTGGTGTTACACATGCTTTCACATGCTTTTTTCTTTTCTTTTTTTTGTACTAAAATTTTGAAGTCCAATAGTCCGTGCGTTTTGTTATTCTCATGGTTATATGATTATAAATTTTTATGATGCCATTTGTTAGCAATTGATTGTTACTGTCCAACTAATGTGTTAACTCCAGCTTTCTGAGAAGGGCTGTGAAGCTTTAGTTACTGAACGAACAATTCTGGGCCTTGTTGATTGCCCATGCAAGTTTAGGCTGTTTCAGTTGGCTATAGAAAGTTGTGTTAATTTGATTTTTCAGCACGCCAATGGAGGAAATGGTCGTGTATCGGTTGAATGTACAGCGCTTTACAGAGGATATATCTAGTGAATTACCTAGTGCTGTTGCTGGCACGTTTTTTGGTGTTGTTGAGAAGCTAGATCATTTCAAGAAACTCGGTAACTGAGTCTATCATTAACTGTCAATCAATCTCAGTTCTTAAGCATTTTTTTTATATGTTCCTTCTTCTCTACAGGTGTAAATGCAGTTCTTCTAGAACCAATTTTTCCATTTATTGAGGAGTACGGACCTTATTTTCCATATCAGTGAGTGTGTCCTGTCTTCTCTTACCCTTATGCTGATCATGCATCTGAAAGTTAGGAATTTGAAAAAATCTTTCACTTATGTGGTTTCCACTTTTAGTTCAGTGACTATAGGACTGAGTAGATATTTATGTGCTTATCTTGTAACTTTTGTTATGTTTGCTTCTGGCCAGTATTTCTTATTGTGATATACTTGTGCTCATTCTTGTTCTTTTAATTTGAATACCTAATAAAAACTAGCCGAGTTACATAATGTGTCAGTGCCACTACAAAAAATATGATAACTATCAAGTATGACAAATGCAAACCAGAAAATGAAACATTTACTAGAGAGACCAATCTTATGCATTAGTTTACTATAAAAATTATCATGTCGTAGACAAGCAATCACATTAGTGAGAATTGACAACACACCTTTTTAAGTTTTATGTGGCATCAAATACTTATAAATTAGTTTAGGACCTTACATATGATATGATGCGTTTGTGTATAGACTCTTAAGTGAGATGAAATAATTGATTGGCATCATTATCATGTTTTCATTACTTCTGACATTTTAATCATTGTGCTTATATATTCTTTTATAGTTTCTTTTTAGAGGCCTGACTATTTCCACCAAGTAATTTCAAGAGCTTTACTAACTCATGACCTTCCATATATATATTTATATCGGAAAACTGACTGGTGAATCTGATTTTTTTTTTCTTTTAACATTTGGGGAGATCAAATCTAGGCCATCCGATTCTAGATCAGATGGTCCAGATCTCCCATCTCCCCCTCCCTTCCTTTCTCTCCTTGTGAACTCTCCCTCTCCCTCTCCCTCTCCATCTCTCATCTTCCTGCAGGGTAGAGGTTTGCCTCTGCCGATGATGGGTAAAGGCAAGGGGGGGGGGGCCCAACGGCTCCTTCCCTGCCATCGATGGTGGGGCTTCCTCCTTGCATAAAGATGAGGTGGGGAGAGAGAGAGGAGAGGGAGAGATGGGAGATCTGAGCCATCTGATTTAGAATCAGATGGCCTAGATTTAATGTCTCCAGATGTCCAACTAAATTAGAGTCACCATTCAAGAACTATATATATGTGTGTGCATGTGTGTGTGTGTGTGTGTAAATATATATATATATATTCGATATAGGACTACACTCTCACACTCCAAGGCACATGCATCCGTGTGTATAGGACCCCGGTCCAAGTGTTGAACCGGCTCTAATGCTAACTGTATCAATCTGGCCCACTCCACATGGAGCTTGGGCTCCTAGTTCGGCAAATCCCAACCTATGTCATAGTGGTAGGCTTGGGAGGGTCACCTACTCGTACCGGTATGCCGGTAGGGGAAAACTGGTACATGGGTATGGTAAGGTATGTTTGCATCGATTCCGGGTCAGAACCGATCCAAACCATTTTCTTTAATCTTTGAAGTACCCGATGCTTCTTCCTCTTCCAACCTGTTCTTTGTCCTCAACATACCACAGCTCCACAACAGAACATCATGGTCGGCAATAGTGAGGAGCTTCACCGGTCAGCGGTGGTGACCAGCGACGGATGGCGGCAGTCTTCACCGACGGCATAAGTTATTTTTTTCTATTTTTTCATTTGACTATTTTTTAACGGTGGTTCCTCTTCAAAATCTTCCCCCCTCCGGTTCTTCTAGATCTGCTGCTTCTGTTTTGGATAATCATCTGCCACTACATAATCATTTGCCGTTGCTGCCGTTCTGCATAATCATCTGCTGCTCTTCTAAACTTGCCAATTTGCCCTGTTTTTTAGGTTATGCTTGTGTAAAACTGTAAATATCGTTAATTGTATATATAAGTTATGCTTGTTTGCCTGCCCTCTTGCTTAGGTTATGCTTCAAAACCTGCTGATTCGCCCTCTTGCTTATGCAATTGTTGTTAATTTTTGCATAATCTCATTATGTTGTTAAGTGTTAATCGTTATGCCTCATAGTTCTGTGTATTACGCAACATAAATATGCCTTCCTATTATATTTGTGTTGCTTCTTATTTAATTATTTTTTTATAGTATTTATGTTTTTTAACTTAAGGTCTATTTATGTCTTCAACTTAAAGTTTATTTATGCTTTTTATGAGATTATACGTATGATTTTTTTTTTTGGAATTTATAAATTTTACCGTACCGCCATACCAAGATTTTTTAAAATCGCCGTACCCGTACCCACTTCCCCATACCTATGTGACATGGATCTCAACCCTCCTTCTAGCAGCTTTAGTTCCTTCATAAATGACTAGAAACCAGGAGAGTCAACCACTTAACAATCCCTTTTTTATGTTTCCCAAGATTCTTAACAATCTTAGGTATGAGACTAAACCTTTCAAAATGGGGCATTACAATATATCTCCTGATGACTTGGTGGAACTAGTCTGGTCTCTATTACTGAATCAACAAAAAGACATATAAGCACAAGCACATCAAATAATATGACAATAAACTAATTTATAAGTATTTGATGCCATGTAAAAGTCCATATGCAAGATTAAAGAAAAGAGCACAAAAAACTTCAACACTTCGTTCATGTTATAAAAGAAGAAGCACCAATTACATCAGATGGTTATAGGCATCATAATATCAACTCAGCAAAAAGTGAAAAAGCAAAACACGAAGACAAAAGGTAAAGCTGGAAGAAGGAAGAAAAAGTGCAATGCAAGTTGCACGAAAATGACCGGAGAAAGAGAAAAAAAAAACGAAAAAAGAAACATACGGTTGGCTGGGACTCATGGGAGAGAGAAGGACACAGGGGTATCAGTCTATTGAACCACTACTATTTGCTTCGGTATTATTTTTTGAATGCAAATCAGTCGGTCAAATGGCTTACTCGAGATGATCTAGGTTCAGGCCAATTTTGGCTTGAGGACAAGTTGATTGGCATCCAACTAGTCAAGACTTTGACTACAAAGATACAAACATACATACACATGCGCACTCATAGAATACATATTATTTGATGCTTATAACTTCATATGCTTATATATAGACTAGATTACTATTCTAACATCAGTCTTGTATGTGCAGCTTCTTTTCACCAATGAACTCATATGGGCCTCTCGGTGATGGGACATCATCAAGCAATTCAATGAAGGCCATGGTTAAGGCTTTGCATGAAAACAAAATTGAAGTGCGTAAAGTTTTTTTTTTTTAAATCCAAAGCATGTGACATGCATGAAAAATTTCTTGAACACTTGGAAGAACTAGCTGGTTTGTTTTATCCATTGTTCTTGCTTTTCCTTCCATTTGTTGTCCTAGTATTTTCTTTATGTTCTGATTGTCACATGAATGCATATAGTAATATAAATAGCTGAAATAACTTGAAGTAGCCTATTGTCCGAGTCTTGAATTTGATTTTCTTGGTCCCAGTAGAGTTGAAACCAGTTTAGTGTAGATCTGTTAGCAGTTTGAAAGTCATTTTGTTGATGACAACCCACATGTCAGGATGTCAGCAAGTCCAAAAATAACGCAGGGGTCTGTGTGTGCATGTCTGCTGGGGGTTTGTGGGGTGTGGAGGTGGTGGGGTGGAAGGATGGGGTTGGGGGAGGTGCTTTTGATTTTGATGGTTGTGTAAAATAAGTGCACATGCAGTTTGCCCATTTTCATGTAAATGTGAGAGAAGGTACTTACAACAATGCTTTTATCTACCTACGATACTTGAAAGAACCGAGAAATTTTGTGCAATAGGATTTGATTTATAACAGTACCATAAATTTTATTTGTAATTTTGAATTTCATGACAACAGTTGAATCTCGATAGATCTCGACAAGGACAGTGTCTTGTAGTATTTGAAAATGCCTGCAAGATTGCGTAGGCATTTTTCCATTGACAACCTAATCGCTTCTTTTTCCTTTCTTATGTTTCATTCTTTTATCCTTTTCATATAGACTCTGTAATAATTTATATACTGTTATACTTTGAATAACCTATGTTATTTTGAATTTGCAATTTGTATTTGTATATGTACGTTATCTTCTTAGTACTTCTATCGTTTATTAGAATTACAGCAACGTTACAACATGCAGTGTTAACATGAACTATGTTTATATTTAAGGAGTTATATTCCTTTCTTTTTAAAAAGTTATATCAATTAAAATTACTAGGATTAAAGATTTAACAGTTGGAATTTTGGAAATGGTAAGATTGTGCATGCTCTATGCTATTGGTATTTACTATTTACTTTCTCTTGGTGCCATATAAACTTTTAGTTGTCAAATTCATTAAATTTGATCTTCCAAGCTTCTAATTATGTGTTTAACATATTTGAGTTATCGTGCATTATAATAATTTTTATTGTTATAATATAAGTATAGGTTTTCCATTGAGAAATTCTTCAGTTTCAATGTTAATTTTAACCAGTGTTATTAAGTTCAGGAACCGAATAGGCCAATCTGTTGATTCAGGCGAAGTGGCCATAAATATTAAAAAAATTATTTTAAAAAGAAACAAACAGAAAAAATTTATAAACATAGTTAAAAATAGAAAGTCCAAAATATATTAAGCAGATGGTTGAAATGTGAGAGGTGGCAAACCCTAAATCAGCCATGGAACTGAGTCTACCGATTTAGGCCAATTCAGATAACACTGATTTTAGCAATGAATGTTAAATTTTATTTGTTTCCTTTTTTTTTTTGGGGTGGGCCACTTATTGCACCTATTCCTTCCAGGCTCTAGACTCGCCTGAGTGCCTTGGCTGCACCTGGTGATCGGATAAAACAGAGGACATTCAAGGTTCATCTAATGATTCTAGCTTAAATTCATATTAGTCAACCTAGAAGGCATCATATCGGGGATGAGTGGAAGATAGCATGCCAGACTCGGAGGTAACATTAGCTAGAGGAAGGGCAGTAAGGACAAACAAAAGGAAGGAAACTTTCTTTGCTCCCTTACCGATTTACAAGGTTGGGATGTATGTTCTGGTTGCTGAATAACTATATGATATAGACTATTAACACAACAAATGGGTATATATTTGCTGGAATGACATGTAAACGCAGTTTAGTTCGGATTGTGTAGACCAAGTTCTTTTTACCTGATCCAGTAGTATTTTGAGATTTGAGTCTTTTCTTTATAATCACCAAGAAACCCTCTAAATTGACCTTGTTTTCAAAGAATGTAAAACTAGAAAAATAAAAAGATTGGAATAGATTGCAGTTGCAAACAATTGCGTGTCTGTGTGTGTGTGTGTGTATATATATATATATAATTGCTACAATTTTTTGCTAGTGTAATCTATTCAAAATTTTCTATTTTCTTGATGTTATAGTGGTGCATTGCTGATGTCATAACATTGATGCAGTTTTTTCTTGGCAATGTGAGAGAAGGTCCTTATCACAATATTTTTATCCACCTATGCATGCTTGAACGCAAGGACAATATTTGTGCAATAAACAGTAATGGAAAACTTGAACGTAATTTTGACATTCATGACAACTGTTGAATCTCAGTATATCAGGTGAAGGACTGTGTCTTGTTGTTTATATTTTGGAAGTTGATATATTTCGTATATATTGATAAATTTTCCTGGTACAGTTGGATCATTTTGTGAAGCATAGATTTGAAGTTTTGGCCTATTTTGTTTCTTTCATGAAAATGTGATCTGATTTTCTTTGAGCTAGGCTTGTAATGCCTTGATAAACAGCTTCCGATCATAATGCACTATGACTGGTGCCCTTATGGCTCACATTTTTCTATGACACTGCAGGTTCTTTTAGAAGTCATTTTTACTCAGACTGGAGAAGGAAGAGATTCTACTTCTCAGGCAACGTCATTTTCTGGAATTGACAATTCTTCTTATTACATTGTTGAGAGGTGAATATATTATCATTGAAAAAAAAAAAGAATTCATTTTACAAACTTGAACTAACAGTCTAACACTATTGTTTTTTTTTTCTTTTTCTCTGTTTTTTGGGGGCGGGGGATGGGAGGGCGGAGATGGAGAATCTTTTAGAAACTGAATTTATATGTGTAAGTTTGTGTATACAGGAACCCCAAATCTGAAGCTGTCCGTCGTTTAAATTGCAATACTCCAGTGGTCCAAAGGATGGTAAAATATTTATTATTTTTTTTCTGATTATATAGACCTTATGTGCATTTTTTTTTCCTTTTTTATCTAAAGATATGTCATGGTAGCTTCTCATTCTCTTTGACATTCTGGTCCTCAAAAGTATGCGCATGCATTTTTTTATTTATATAGTTACACATTTTTGTCTATGATATAATATTGTTTTCAGTTTCTCCAATGTTTTGGGGAAATAAGGTGGTCGTGATGGCTATTTATAAATCATAGCATAGAAAAATGTAGAGTATTTGTATCCATCTCCAGTTACAATATTGTTTTCATCAAAACAATGAACTAAGTTTAAGTGCCTACTATTGTCACTTGTAACATAAGTTGTTGCCTCAGAGTTGACATGCCACATGCGTTCATGCATCTGCTTGACAACTACGCAGCCAAACAAGAATAAGATGGAAGAAGAATGGGGAAGACAAGTGCAGGGGGTGAGAGGAAGTTCCATAATCCAAAAAATTATTATTATTACCTTTCGCTAGATGAAATTATGGTTTTTTTTCTGATTGATCCCAAAGAAAAGAACATATGGATAACGAACAATAATATATGAGAGATTCTCATATTCAAGGACAGAAACCAAGTTTCAGTTGAGAATCAAGAAAGAAAGAAGAAACAGTAAGAAGAAAAAAATTTTCTTGACTTGATGGAGAAGATGAAAATATTTGTGGGCATTCCTTTCTGAGACAATTTCAAGTCTTTTGTCTAAACACTATCCTCCTACCATTTCAGATTTCAAGAAATAAAGGAAATTCATCAACATGTAGACTTTAGGAAGAGGAAGAAGGAACAACAACAGAACATTCTCGTTTGGCAATGTTGGTGTGACCTATTTCCTTAATTCATTGGGGAAACAACAATACATATTGCCAAATAGAAAAAGGAATTTGATTTGATTTTGGATTATACCGAAAGATCTCTTCTCAATATGTGGAGCCCAGTAAATGCCGTAGATGTACTCTGAGACCAGCATTAATGAGATACAAGCAATGGAAATTTCCAATAAATAAAAGCACTGGAAAGCTAAAACAGAAAATGTGGAGGAGGAACAAAACCTTTACTGTCAGGTAGTGACAGAAAGCCGGAATCTTTCTCAGAACTAGCTGTATATCCAACAAAATTGTTTCAAATATTGAACTTCAGGGTTCTGCTTTAGGTTTTGCATTTTGTCAATTTGTAACCACAAAATTGGTAAGTAGTTTGTTCTTCCTGTAATGATGGTGAGCAGCAAAGATTGCTTCCATATCTATGACCAGGGCTTCCTCCATAGTTAAGATTGATTCCCAATAAATCCTGTCCGCACACTCTCCTTCCTCCGCACAAATGAAGGCTGTTTTATCCTTGTTAATGTCAGCTGAAGTTTCCTTGCTGAAACCAGAGATCAATTTTTGGACTGGATCCACTGTAAAATTTGAGGAGAACAGAAAAGGAGAGTTAAAGAGAAGAAAAAGGTTGTAACTAAAAGGGGAGGAGGAAAAGAAAATGAAACTAAGGATAAAAAATAAAAGGTAGAGAACACATGAAGCAAATAAGTTGGAAGCATGAGAAGGGACTCGAGGGTGTTCACCCTTTTAAAGGTCTTATTGTTATGAAAATTTGTTGAAATAACTTGGAACATGAGTTATAATACGATAACACAAAAATACAGTGAATAAAATTTTCAATCAACTTGATTCAACTTTTCATGGCATTACTCTTATTAAAGTTCTTGTTGCTAATCTGTGGGACATTTATTTTTTGTTTCCTCATATTAAGAAAGTAACTGCTTTTATATCTTGATAGGCATCTTAAGCATTCTCTGTCTTGCATGATGGTGGCTATTTTGACTAGCGGTGTTTGTTTCCCAGATTATGGACAGTCTTCGGCATTGGGTGAATGATTATCACATTGATGGATTTGTTTTCGTTGACGCTGCATCACTTATTGAAGGGCCATCTGTGGGGCTTTTAACCCGATCCCCTTTGATTGAGGCTATTTCTTTTGATCCAGTTCTTTCCAAAACCAAGCTGATAGCTGATGGCTTCTCTCCTGTTGAGGCATTGCACAAGGTACTTTTCATCATTATCTTTCTACTTTTTATACGTGTATCACAGTTATTACTTTTCTCTTATATTCACATTGATAACTATCACTATTGTTCTCCCTCTCTTATTGATATGCTTGTTGAAAGTTTTCTTTTTTTCTTCTCTCTCTCTTTCTTTGTTTTTTCCGGTTCTGGATTCCCCTAAGTTGTATACTTGGGCAGGACATTTCTTTTCCACATTGGAAAAGGTGGGCAGAGGTTAATCCAAAATTCTGTTACGATGTAAGGAAGTTTTTGAGGGGTGAAGGTCTTTTAAGCAATCTTGCAACTCGTCTTTGTGGAAGGTATTAAGCTCTTTAATTTCCCTTATCCAGTTACCCTTGCAGATGGCTTCTATCTTTCTCTCTCTCTCTCTCACACACACATATATGTTCCACCAGTCCATCCTATTCAGATATTTTTTACTACACCGGAAAAGGTAATCCATATCTATTGGAAATGTATGGCAGTAGTGACATCTTCTCAGATGGTAGGGGACCTGGATTCTCGTTTAATTTTATTACAAGGAACTTTGGGCTGTCACTTGTGGACTTGGTCTGTTTCAGGTATTGGCTTATACATGTTTCATTTGGACTCTTTCTGTTCAAATTTTAACCTAGTCAAGGATGGTGAATAAAATGTTCAGAATCTTTTATTTCTTGCAGTGGGACTGAGAGTTCGGAAGAGTTCAGGTGAAAACTTAGTAACTTCTTTTTCTTTCCAGTCTTTGTATGTATCCTTTTCTGTTTTGAGGATTGTTGAGAAAGCATACTGGTTTGAGGTCTTCTGTATTTTGGAACATTATTATTAAGTAATTCTTTGAGTTTTTAATTACTTATTGGACTCGTTATGTAAGGGGTTAGACATAGCCCTAATTAGTTCTCTTAAATATAATGGAAGAGGAGCCGCATGACAGACTGCTCCCTTCTCTCCTTTTTTCTCCTTTCTAGCTTCTTTCAACTATCTCCTATCTCATCTTCTTTATTCTTACTGATTTAACATTAAAGACCAACATGGTATCAGAGTAGTCAGTCTTTGGCCCTTGGGATCCTACTGAAGCTGTTTTAAACCACCAGGCTTCCTCGTTCTATTCTTCATCAACGCCTGGGTGTTGTCTCTCTATTGAGTGAGAAAAGGTATTTGTCAGCCTTCGAGGGTTAGGGTACTGATCACAAATATGTTAATGTGATAAAAAACCCTAACCCATGTTGATTAAGGTCGGTGGTGGAACTTCAAGCATATGTAGATAGTTGTTGATCGCTTGAAGATATATATATGAGGTAATTTCTGCTGCAACTGTGTGCTTGTCATGGAGTTGTAGAGATAATGTGTTGCAGGTCAGAATACTGTCTTTTGGTCTAGTGTTGCTGTAGTGGTGTGTCACTGTGTCTATCGTGGAGTTGCAGAAACAACGAGCTGCAGGGGGTATTCTTCTCTAAGGCTGAGCATGGGGCTGGGCCGCCGGCGGGTACCCGATACCCAGCCTGACTCGGGCCCGGGGAAAAGAGGGCACCGGGCCGGCCCGATAATGTTTTTTTAATATTTATTTTAATAATATATATATATAATATTTTATTATGATTAATTACATTTTATATATTATTTTATATAAAAAATATTTTTTAATTTAATCAGGTCAGGCTCGGGCTCGGGTTTGAATTGTCGGGCCGCGCTGGGCCTGGGCTCGAGTTTCAGGTGTCGGGTCAACCCGGCTCGATGCCCATGCTTATTTTTCTCTGTGGGAGGTTACTGATTAGAGCATCTCTATGAAAGTTTGCAGCCTGGTGATTTGTCTAGCTTTCACCAGTTTTCAGTAAAACAGAAGTGTGGCTCCTATTTAGTATCCGGATGTTCAATGAAAAATGGATGTCGTGAGTTGCAGACTTGAAGGAAAGGATGTCTTGGTCTCTTAATGGTGCTACTTCTGTGATTGTACTAGCTTGATATCTTATTAATTAATATCCAGTCTGCCGTGGACTTCCATATTTTTCTATCTTCGAAATTTTATCATGTCTGCCAATAAATCTCTACAACATGATATAATTGAACCTGGAAATCAGCAAACTGAGGCTGGTGTAGAGTACAAAGCTTTCTCAAACCCATTTTCTTTTGAATCTACTATCAAACTTGATGGTTCTAATTACGATGTATGGGCTAGAACCTTCATGTTGTAGTTGTTACAAATGCAGCAATGTGACATTGATTTAACTAAATACCAAAACTGAAGTTTACTTATGAAAAGATGAACTCCTTAAAACCCTACAAGCATTGTCTCAAATCTCACATGGAGTAAATGATTGTTGTTAAAGTTCTAGCTGGACTATCATCAGATTATTCTGCAGCCAAAGCTCAAATGCTTACAGGATCAGATTTTTTCGATCTTGATGAGGCATTCAACAAACTAAATAAATTGGTTGTTACCCTTCTTCCATCTATAAATAATTCACTGCCATCTGCACTTGCCTCATTTGGAGGAGGATGAAGTGCACAATACCCTTCCCATGGTAGAGGAAGAGGCCGTGGTCCAGGAGGACGTGGAAGACTCCAATGCACATATTGTGGTCGCCTTAGCCACATAAATGATACTAGAATAAAATGGGCAAACCTAACACATCTGCATCCATGACTGTGACATCGTCATCCACCAAACACACAATCTCTTAGTATGGTTCCTAAGGTGAATCCCAGTGCAGCTTCTGTAGATGCTACATCTCTCAATTTAAGTCCGGCTGAACTTGACTTTATTATGGAGCATCAATCAAATACTGCACCTTCCACCTCATCGACTTCCACTACTATCATAAATTCAGCATATTCTGTAGGTAGAACTCCCTATAATGGTTGTTCGATAATTGATTCTAGAGTATCTAAACACTTTTATGGAGATGCTAGTATTTCGAACTTGTGGAAATTTAATCTCAAAGCATGGTTTCAAAGTTGTATGATGTTGTGACCAAGTTTAGGTTTCATAGATCTCCTTTAGATCATTCAAAAGGACCTCAAGAGGTATGGTTGTAATGGTGATATATATGGATGACATTATTTTAACTGGTGACAATGAGCAATAAATACAAGACACAAAGAAATATCTCTAACAACACTTTGTTACTAAAGACCTTGGCTCTTTATGTTACTTCTTGGGGATAGAAGTAGCAAGAAGTAAAGAAGGTTTGGTTCTTTTCCAAAGAAGATATATTCTTCATTTGCTACAAGTATGACTGGAGCTAAACCGGCATCTATTCTTATGAATTCTCGTACTGAACCGGTTGATAGCAAATCATATCGGTCATTGATTGGAAAGCTACTATATGTAATCATTACTCAACTTGATATATCTTTTGCTGTGGGAAAATTGAGTCAGTGTATGGACAAGCCAAGAAAAGCCCATTTAGGTGCAGCTATACTACTATTGAAATTTCTAAAAGGTTCCCCTAGAAAAGGTCTATTATTTAGAAGTTCATCACTGCAGATAGAAGCTTATTCTGATACAGATTATGCAGGCTTTATTGATGATAGATTGTCCACTACGAGATTTTGTATCTTTGTTGGAGGTAAGTTAGTCTCTTGGAGAAGTAAAAAGCAAGTTATTGTGTTTCGGTCTAGTGCAGAGTTAGAATACCCAGCCATGGCTCAAACTGCTACTGAAATCACCTTAGTGAGAGCCATGCTAGAAGGTCTTGGAATTTAAATAGAATTGCCTATAAAAATGCAATGTGATAATAAAGCGGCTACTTATATAGCCAATAATTCGGTCTTTCATCAACGGACCAAACATGTCGAAGTGGATTGTTATTATATTAGGGGCTTAGTTCAATCAGGGATTATTTAAACTGAATATGTTGCTTCAGAAGATCAAGCTGTAGATATATTTACCAAAGCTCTCCCTATATCAAATTTCATGAAGTGTTGTAGCAAGTTGAACATGATAGACATTTATGCTCCAGCTTGAGGGAGAGTGGAGAAAACATACTGGTTTGAGGTCTTCTGTATTTTGGAATTTTATTATTAGGTAGTTCTTTGAATTTTTAATTACTTATAGGAATATTTATGTAACGGGTTAGACATAACCTTAATTAGTTCTTTTTAATCTAATGGAAGAGGAGGAGCCACATGACAGACTGTTCCCTTTTCACTTTTTTTCTCCTCTCTAGCTTCTCTCAACTATCTCCTATTTTCTCAACAAGGATGACTGCTAAAGGCAGATTGATATAGGTTTCTTGTCCTGTTGTTACTTATTAACTTCCTTGACCTTGTCTAGGTATTTGTTGTTTGTGCTTCTGCCTTTTCTTTGGGAGGATGCTTTTACTGCCTCACCCTGTTCTATTGCTTTTCATACTTTTGTACTTCAATTCATTGTTTAACTTGCACGATATTCAATTGTCAGTAGGTCTTATTCCATTGTTATTTTGCTTGTTGTCTTGGGCGCTACAAGTCCACAATCAAGCTTTGGTGATCTTGAGAAGTGGATACCAAAAGTTCAAGAAATTGGTCCGTAAGTGGTTGAGATTGTGACTTGTAAAATTACTGTATGATAATGGCATTCAGTAAAATAGTCATGTGGTTGATGTACTCATGTACTGGCAACTGTGGAGCGTCAGTGATAGAGGCAAAGGTAACAGTAGGCAATAAAATGGAGTGCTATTGTTGGACGCATGACAGATGTAATTGTTTGACAGCTAAGGGAAACCATTATATATATATATATATATATATATATATATATATATATATATATATATATATATATATATATATATATAAAATATGTGTGTATATTTTTTTTCATTTGTTGAAAGTTGTAAAGATTTGTTGAAGAATATTATATCAGTTCTGGAGTATAGGCTGTTAAAACCTAAGGACTTTCTTTTTTGTCCTATTAATTTTCTGGACCCCAAGTGATTACATCCCTAAGGCCATCAGGAAGGAAAAAAGTTGAAAAAAATGGAAGAATGAGAGAAATTCTTGCGCATGTGAATGGTTTTCAATCGACCAGAAAATGTGAAAAAAAGAGGCTATTGAGGGGTTGTCCATACCGGGTTTTGACACTTACAGCCTGGTTTATGCTGAATATGAGGGTTTAGGCTAAGTTTTGGACATTATACAAATGCTATTTTAGGTTTTACCAATCGTTGGTTTCAAGTTAACTAGCAAAGACATTTGAATATTTTACCATAAGGAACTGATAGAAAAGTAGTCAGCAGGGTTTCATGGTAACCCACTAACCAACATACTGAAGAGGTTGTTGCAGTGACACATTTTTGTGATCTCTCTCTCTCTCTCTCGCTCTCTCACCCCTGCATATGCACCTTGCATATGGGGTTAATAACAATCCCTCAGAGTCGAGCTTGTACATTATCATCAAATAATGCAGAAATTCTGTTCTGCTGGCTAACCAGGGTACTGTGAGAAGAAAAAAGAAGCAAAAATCCTGAGTACTTGTTTCTTCTATTCTGATTGCTGTTTTACTTGTCACCACTCCTTTACTTCCTTATGGTGGCCTAAGCATCGATCTTTCCCCTTTCATGATTTTTCTCTAGTCCTTTGCCTTCATTTGATATAACAGGAATGCTTGATTATCTGGCTCTTTTGCTATCGTTTTACCAAAATCTGCTGCGGGTAATTTCTTTATCAGATGTGTTTCCACATATGGTTCTATATCTCTCATTATCTTTTTCAGCTGGAATTGTGGTGAAGAAGGTGCATCGAGTAAAAGTAGTGTTCTTGAAATACGATTGAGACAGGTGGCCCCTCTACTTTGGAAATTATCACTGTAATTTCTGAAAATTCCTGTTGTTGTGCTTGATTCTGACTTTTCTTTCTTTTGCAGATTCACAATTTTCTGTTCATCCTCTATGTGTCGCTTGGTGTTCCTATTGTCAATATGGGTGATGAATATGGTCAGTCAACAGGAGGGTCACCACTCTATATTAGCAGGTACTCTGTTTGCATTTTTTTTTTTCATTTCCTACTATAATGACCATTGGAATTACTGAAGTATATTGCAGTATGTTTTTTTCCCGTAGTTTGATACTTCATGATGTTGAGTGTAAGAGCAGGCACACACGTTTTTGTTGGATATTTTACTTAAAACTGTGCAGTAAACCAGTTTTCTGTAGAGGACTGCATTGGCAAAATGGTTTATTGAGCAGAAAAATATAACTTAAAAGTAAAACAATAAACTTTGTAAGTGGTTGGAGTAAATATTTTTTAATGCATGAACTGGTGCTGGGTGTGGTTAATGTTAGATTTAGGGTGTCGAAGTATAACCCACGTCCAGATTGAGCAAAGGAAAGATAAGAGAGAGAGTAGGAAAAGAGAAATGAGGAAGGGAGGTGAGAGTTACATTCTCACACAACCCATTTATATAGTGATCCTTCCACACAATTTACAAGAGGAGTTACATAAGGGGTCTCTAGTTCCCAAGAGACATGACTTTT
>JAANDH010001713.1:0-33885 GCA_011799765.1 Nymphaea thermarum | reverse complement strand
CATTGTCAACAGGCTGCATAAATCTTTATTGTTTTCATTTAAACATTTGTTTTGAGGTTTTCCTCCAATCATTTCTGTCTTTAACGAGATTTTGATGTTTTTTCAAGCTTTCTAGTTGGCATTAATTTTGGCTCATTTTTCCTTCCAAAACCCTATTTTTTAATTCAACAAGATTTCAGTTTGATTGTTTCTCATTTCAGTTTGTGCAATATATTGTTTCTAAACTTTTTCCAAACATACTGTTCCTTATTTCAGTTTGTCCAATAGGTTAGTACAATAGATCTATCGAGCTCCTACTGCTCTAATATGTAGAATATATGTGATTTAGCTCCAATGCCATACTGAAATCCAGGTATTTATTCACGGTCTTACTTCATAACAAAATGTCTAACGATGTCATTCATCCTCAACTTACCCGTCAGGTATTTCACAGAACTCCCAACCACATTGCCTTATTCGTCATCATCCGTAAACAACTTGACAGTTACACCAAAAGAAATTCAATCCATGTTGCTTCCTGCAACCAACCACACCCCTCATTATTCAGCTCTGAGTGACATCTCCAAAACCAATAACAATTACGAATGAACGCATCCCAAACTATTTTACCAACCACACACTGTCCTTGACTATGTCATACAATTACCTCGTCTTTATTTCCTATAATCAAGAAACTAGTTCCGAGGATAGCGACCTAAACACACACAAAGTCGATAACCAAATGAAAGCAAACGCCGCAAAGGATCGCCAGAAATCAAAAAAATCGCCGCCTCCCATCCTCATATTTCGTTTAATAGCCACTACAATAAAAAAAACACCAGGGCAGAGAGAGAGAGAGAGAGAGAGAGAGAGAGAGAGAGAGAGATGGACCAGTCACATGAAAATTGAGTTCAAAGTACGCATCAAGAAAAGTAAAATAAACAGTAAAAATCAAACCCTCCATCATAAAACCCTACGTTCAAAGTAAAATAAAAAAAAACACTTTGGGTTTTATTCTTTCTAGAGAGTGGGTATTTCTTTTCATCTAAACATTTCGAATCAAGAAACATTGAAAACCCCACGGAATCTTAAGGCATCGCTTTAAGTTGGCTTAAAGCCTTGAAGATGAAGGTCTAAATGTCGAACCTCAAGCTGTGCGTCATTTGGTAGACACGGTAAGAATACTACCAGGTTGTTGTAGGAAAGTTACATGGTACTTGATGCCAGTACTTTTTCTAGTTCAAGTGCTAATCAGTAGCAAGGCCTTGTATTCCTCAAGAAAGAATGGAGCTGAATCGGCACTATACGTTTTGGCTTGAATAGATAAATTTTGAAAAGATCTTATAAAGTAGGAAATTCAGTAGTTTCATCTATCCATTAGTGTTTACTTAAGCTGGTAAAGTGGAAATCTAGTTAAGGTAAATGTATGGATCTTTCTCGACCTTGTTACATCACATAACAAAGTCTTTCTTATGATACGGCAAGGCGCTTGGACAATCAGGAGTTTTGTACCTGTAAATAGGGAGATTAAGTGGGAGTGGGACAAATCTGTGTGGAAATTTGGGTATCTTGGAAAAAGAGCTTATCACTTTGCGGCAAAACACCAAAAGTTATTGTACTGTGAAATTGACAGCCTCCTTCCACCTTATCTTCCACCGCCACTGTTGTCACAGTGTGACCCATCTAAAAAGTCATTGAAATCTTTTTTGGTGCACTGGGAACAAAGGAGAGTTCATGCTTTGTCACTTGCTGGATCCGAGTTCTCCCAAACTTCACACGCATAGAGACACTTGCATTACTCCAGAAAGGGTTTTGTAACCATTATTATTGGGATGGAAATTCTACAGGTCCTTGGCTGACTATATCGAAAATGATTCAAACCAGAATTTTGAGTCAAGCATGCAACATCGAAGAACAGGATGTTGCTACAGAGTTGTTAGATTGCTGACTATAAAATCGGTCTCTTTTCCATAAACACTAAAGGATAGATGAAACTACTGAATTTCCATGAACTTCCCGACGAGTTGCCGGCCGTCCTGGATCGTCACCCTCATCCTGTAGTTTATGAATTGCAGCATCTTCGAGCTCTTTGACATCGACATTTTCGCTCCTCTCTCACTCTCCCTCCGTCTGCGTGTGTTCTGAAAACCGGTCTGCTAGGGTTTTGGATAAATTAGGGTTTTGGAGGGTGAACGGAGGTCTTTTAGAACTCCCAAAACCTCGAGAAAACGGTGGAGGGGAGGGAGGGGCAGAAGGTAAATTCTTCATCTGTCCATCACTTTTCCAATAAATGAATTTTTTTAAGGCTTTCGACGATATGAGTTTTGGGCGTCGTTGGAAATGAATCCAAAGAGCAGGGACACAAAACACAGGAAAACGAGAACAATTCCAGACAAGCCTTAGGTTCAGTATTCTAGATCATTTCGTGATCAACAAGAAAAAAATAACTTCATAGGTGTTCCAATAGAAAAGTATGGTAGAGAGAGGGAGAGGGAGAGGGAGAGGGAGAGAGAGGCGGGCCAGTCACATGAAAATTGAAAATCGAGTTCAAAAAGTACGTATCAATTCAAAGTACGAAATCAAGTAACAATCAAACTCTCCATTATAGAAACCAAAGTTCAGTCCTAGAGTAAAGCCTATACACATAAGCACCAGACAAGTACGAAATCAAGTAACAATCAAACCATTCATCATAGAACCCAAAGTTCAGTCTTAGAGTAAAGCCTATACACATAAGCACCAGGACAAGTACGAAATCAAGACCCTCCATTATAGAACCCAACGTTCAGTCCTAGAGTAAAGCCTATACAGATAAGCACAAGGACCAGCCTTGATTATTTAAGAAGCGGAGGGGGCAGCGAGGCGGTCCAAACACTGGCGGAGGAGGCATTGCCGGCGGTCCAAACACTGGCGAAGGAGGCATTGCCGGCGGAGGCCGAGGTCCCCTCATCACCGTCCCTGGGCCGCCCGGCATACGAGGTGGAGCAGCAGGAGGCGGGTATAACTGCGGTGTGCACCGGACACCCAGGTCACTACAGCCTCGCAGAACTTCGACACCAAGCCCGGTGAGAAAGAGGCCGAAGAGTGCAAAGGCCACTCTGGAGAACAGAGACTCCATGGCCGCTCCCTCTCTCTGCCTCGCCCCTTGCTACAGGAGAGCAAGGGACAATCCCTTATATCGAGACAATGGTATACTTTGGACACTTTTAGGAGTTCTGAAAATGGATCAACATTGGTGGTGCAGAAGAAGATGATGGCAAGGGGTTTATATTGCGTGTGGATTGCATAGTCTTTGGTGGTGATAGTAAAAGATGAAGAAGATGAATGATAATTTGACATTCTTGTTTTCTACTGAGCAAGTTTATTTGTTCATCTTTTACTGTCACCACCAAAGACTATGCAATCCACACACAATATAAACCCCTTGCCATCATCTTCTTCTGCACCACCAATGTTGATCCATTTTCAGAATTCCTAAAAGTGTCCAAAGTATACCATTGTCTCGATATAAGGGATTGTCCCTTGCTCTCCTGTAGCAAGGGGCGAGGCAGAGAGAGGGAGCGGCCATGGAGTCTCTGTTCTCCAGAGTGGCCATTGCACTCTTCGGCCTCTTTCTCACCGGGCTTGGTGTCGAAGTTCTGCGAGGCTGTAGTGACCTGGGTGTCCGGTGCACACCGCAGTTATACCCGCCTCCTACTGCTCCACCTCGTATGCCGGGCGGCCCAGGGATGGTGATGAGGGGACCTCCGCCTCGGCCTCCGCCGGCAATGCCTCCTTCGCCAGTGTTTGGACCGCCGGCAATGCCTCCTCCGCCTCCGCCTCCGCCAGTGTTTGGACCGCCGGCAATGCCTCCTCCACCTCTGCCTCCGCCGGCAATGCCGCCTCCGCCTCCGCTGGCAATGCCTCCTCCGCCAGTGTTTGGACCGCCTCGCTGCCCCCTCCGCTTCTTAAATAATCAAGGCTGGTCCTTGTGCTTATCTGTATAGGCTTTACTCTAGGACTGAACGTTGGGTTCTATAATGGAGGGTCTTGATTTCGTACTTGTCCTGGTGCTTATGTGTATAGGCTTTACTATAAGACTGAACTTTGGGTTCTATGATGAATGGTTTGATTGTTACTTGATTTCGTACTTGTCTGGTGCTTATGTGTATAGGCTTTACTCTAGGATTGAACTTTGGTTTCTATAATGGAGAGTTTGATTGTTACTTGATTTCGTACTTTGAATTGATACGTACTTTTTGAACTCGATTTTCAATTTTCATGTGACTGGCCCGCCTCTCTCTCCCTCTCCCTCTCCCTCTCCCTCTCTCTACCATACTTTTCTATTGGAACACCTATGAAGTTATTTTTTTCTTGTTGATCACTAAGGCCACGTTTGATGGCTGGGGGAAATACTGTTGAAGAGGAAAAACATGAAAAAAATGTACCTTATCAACCAGTGTTATCAAACACCGGCAACTTTTCCCGGGTAAAAAGGTTGATCCAGGGAAATTTTTCCCTGGAAAAAAGTCGGACCCTGCAGGGTCCGACTTTTTTGCGCAGATAAAATTTTTGCCCGTTAGGGCTTCCTCCTTGCTCTTTGTTCTTCTTTGATCACTCGCCCGACCTTTCGCTGTGCTCTCCACCACCGCCTCGCCCGACCGCTCGCTGTGCTCTCCACCACCGCCACGCCCGACCGCTCGTTGTGCTCTCCACCATCGCCGCACCCGACCGCTCGCTGTGCTCTCCACCACCGCCGTCGTGGTCTTCCGAAGAAGTTGAGGTATGCCAACCTCTCTCTCCCTATTCTGCGTTCTCCCTATTCTATGATGACGAAGATTTTATGTTCAGAGGACAGGGAGGCATGTGATGATGGTTCCCCTCTCTGTTCTTTCCTCTTTATATATATCCATTCCCCTCGTTCATTCCCTCCACGTCTTCCACATCCCCCTCCTACTGTTTCCCTCTTTTCCTCTCAGACCTAAGGCTCATGAAGTCTTGCAGCATCCGCTCTTCTGGATCTCTGAGATAGGTATGTCATTTCTTTGGACAGTAGTGACAGGATAGAATTAGAGGACAAGGTGAAGCAATATGATCTTTTGGAAGCAGTTGAACAGATTGGACCAGTAGTCTTTGGTGACAATTGGGATACTAAGTTTGGCCCTATGTTTCTTGCAAGCATTGGTAGTCATAGACGTTATAATGTCAGGAGTACACGCCATCTTCTGAGACTTATCTGGAACAAATGGAATCATTATATAGAGTTCCCAAGATATTGGTCATCAGTAACTAGCCAAAAACATGTCTCCCGTTCTCTTCTTTTTTTTTTCCCTTCATTATCTGATAAATGAGATTTTGTTTAGTTGGCATGGCTGTCATCATTAGGTCCTTATTTTAGGCATTTACTGGTTATGTAGTAAATTGCTTCTCGTGTACAACTGTTTTGTACTATATGTTCACGATGCTGGACATAGAGTTGTTTTTCCTTTTTATGTTTACTGGTTCTTGAATTCTGACACTTGGCTTGACTTTGTTCTTTCATATTTTGTGGTTCAGTACTGGGCAAAATTTGGTCTTCACAATATTGTTTGGCATTAATATTTGGACATTTTGATGAAGTGAAAAAAAAGTTTTGTTACCTGAAAATGTTCACATACGTAAGAATTTCTTGTTCGGGTTCCAAGCTTTACTGTGAACCTAGTGAATAGTCTTAGCTGGGCGATTAGTCAGTGACAACTTGTAAGTCCACATTCATCTAGTTGGCTTGCCCGTGGTTAGAGACAGAGAAAGCATGTTCATATAGTAGATAGATATATGCTGCTTCCGATTTTGACAAATTGGGTGCAACATGCATTCCCACATCAACAGTTCATCAATTTAATTTGATTTCTTAGATACCATTTCCAGTTCGTGCAGCATAAACAATGTGAAAGCTGAAATTTATCCGTACAAAAGTTCAATGGAGACGCTTATAAACAGATCTAAAATCTGATTTCAAATTTCATCGCACAAACTTTTGTTTTATGCTTGGCTAGTTAATGGGGAACATTAACTACTGCTTTCAACATGCTGGAATTTAGTGCGCTTCTTGTGAAGTATTATATACTAATGAAAGCATGTCTTGATAAAAAAATTTTTGTTATTGGCCAGTCATTATTCTTACAATTGAAATGCAAGTTAGTATTGTCAATTTTGTTTACACATACATTTTCATATTCAATGTTGTAGTTGTGAAGGAATATTGTGCAAATCATTAACATGGAGGATAGTGGTACATCAAGGGAGAATCTTACATGGACTGAAGCACAAATGGACTATTTAGTCCAGCTTCTTTTGGAGCAATCACGCATTCCTGGTATGAAGTCGGGTGGAGGTTTGAAGGCAAAAGCCTATACAGCAATAGAAAGAAGCATGATAGACCGCTTCAGAAGGGACTTCACTAAGGATAAAATAAAAAATAAACTGAAATATGCAAAACCAAACTTGACAGTGTTGAAGGAAATGATGAACACAAGCGGGTTTGGATATGACCCTACTAACAAATGCATTGAAGTTGACCCCCAGGTTTGGAGTGAGTACATTGAGGTATGTTATAGAGATTGTAATTTTAGGTTTTGTCTTACGTGCCTTTTTTTCTGTAAATGTTGAACCTATTAAAATTTTTTCAGAGATACCCAAATAGAAAAAAGTACAAAGGACCAAAGTTTTGGAGGTACTATGACGAGTTTCTTGAGATATTTGGTGATTCTCATGCAACTGGGAACACAGCAGACACATGCAACAGCATGTTATTAGAGGATATTATTGAACCATTCCCAACAACACCTGCTTCTCAATCGACTCCATTTCAAATGGAACCTGAAAATACACAAACATTTACACAAATGCTTCATGAAGATAGTCCTCCAATACAATCGCCAACATCTGCAACTCCTACACCTCAACATCCCACCATGACAACCAACAGGACTACAAATAGGTCTAAAAGGAACAGGTCAGCCTATGATGAAGAATATTATAATTTGTTGCACCGTATTGCTGACGATGTGCATACCATGAGTAAAGGGGTTCAATTTGTCCAGTGTTGTGAAATACTTCAAGAATTGGTTGAGACAGGACAAATTGATTCTGAAACACATGTGAAGAGTTTCGATTTGTTGGCTGAGGGCACGAACCCCTTGATCTTCGTCAATATTCCACCTTCACTCAGGGTGCCATGGTTGACACGTAAACTGAATGGGTCGTAGGTAAGAACTCATTGTTAATTATATGTTCAACGGTACATTAGTTGCACATTGCTTATTTTATATGTTCCATCTATTATTTTGTGTCTTATGTGTTATTGGATGAAGTTTGCAATGATTGTTTTTTATGTATTCATGTTCTTTAAGTATTCATGTTGACTGTATTAGCAAATGCATTGTTTTTGGATGATGTTTGCAATGGTTGTTTGTACACTTTTTTTCACGACATGTTCTTCAATACTTTTTGTTATTATGTTTCATGCAGTTTAGTTGAAATGGATGACATCGACATGTTCTATGATGACGAAGAACTAGAGTGTTATTTGATTCGGATAGTGTTCGTCTTCATCTTTTTTTGGTTAAGACAACTACCTCATACTAGGAGGGTTGTTCATCCCTTTCGAGAAGCTGGTTCTTCTTTTGTTCAACTCATGCTTGAAGGTCATCCTAGAAATTGTATGGACTTACTTCGCATGGATCAGCAGACATATATGACATTGTGTACCACTCTCAGAAGTAGGAATTTATTGGAGGATGCTCGTGAGATTAGTCTAGAAGAACAAGTAGCTATATTTTTATTGACCATTGGACATAATGAACGCAATCGTGCAACTCAAAATACGTTTCAACATTCTGGACAAACAATCAGTAAATACGTCAGCCTTGTCCTACGAGCATTATGTATATTGGGTAGGGATTTCATCCGGCGGCGCCCCAACATTGAGCTGCCAAGTAGTATTCGGCGATCTGAAAGATTCGGTCCATACTTTCAGGTATTTTTATAAACATAAACATTTTATGACACGTGCATATATGTCTAACCGGTATATATGCATATATAGGATTGCTTAGGTGCAATCGATGGCACCCATGTACCTGCATGGGTCACAACGTCAAATCAAGCAAGATTTCGCAATAGAAAAGGAGTCATTTCTCAAAATGTCATGGCTGTAGTTGGATTCGACACTCGATTCCACTACGTCCTGGCAGGATGGGAAGGAAGTGCAACAGACTCAAGAGTATTATACAATGCACTTGATCATCCAACTGACCCATTTGTTGTGCCAGAAGGTACGTACTTCCACTCAATATTGCATACCTTCTTATGGGCATTTCACAAACTTTTACGAACTTGTGTTCACTTGTAGGAAAATATTATCTTGCTGATGGGGGTTATCCAAACATTGTCGGTTTCCTAACACCTTATCGAGGGCATCGATATCATATGTCTGAATTTAGTGCACCAGGGGCACGCACACCTAGAACAAAAGAGGAATTATTCAACCATAGGCATTCATCACTTCGAAATGTAGTAGAAAGAACTTTCGGCATGTTGAAAGGACGTTTTCCAATATTGAAAATGCAAGTGCACTATCAATTGAAAAAACAAGTTCAAATAGTTCTTGCTACGTGTGTACTGCACAACTTCATAATTGAACACAATCCGAATGCCGAACAATTTGTTGATGAAGAAGCTCAGTCGAATGATAATGTTTTCTTAAGCGAACCAGAAATCGCAAGACAAACACATCAACGAGGAAGCAACAATCCTCTGAGAACAGCTATAACAAGTCAAATGTTTACAGATTATCAGTTGAATAGTAAGTTCATTTATCAGCTATATCGAAGTTCATTTATTTGTTATTTGTTGATGTATAACAAGTCAAATGTTTACTTTGCATATGTATGTTTGACATCTACATTGTTTTTAAATAGGACAACGAAGATGAAGCATCTATTTTGTTGAATGATGAAGCATCTATTTTGTAAAGTGCAGCAAGAACAAGAAGATTACAACGAAGATGAAGCATCTATTTTGTTATGTGATGAAGCATCTATTTTGTAAAGTGCAGCAAGAACAAGAAGATTACAACGAAGATGAAGCATCTATTTTGTTATGTGATGAAACATCTATTTTGTAAAGTGCAGCAAGAACAAGAAGATTACAACGAAGATGAAGCATCTATTTTAACTAGTGATCGTCTGTTTTGTTTTTTGGATGTGTACTCTTTAAACTCATATACTAGATGGGTAACCACCACTTTTTTGGATGTGAACTGTTTACCCCAAGTTTATTCCGCCCAAGTTTCTGTATAAATGTATATATGTTATCAACTCTTTCTTTTCTTGTTGATTGCTATAGATGAAGTTATGATGAAACTATTTAAAAACTACAAGTTAAGGCCCCAAATATCTGGGTCGCAAGAGCAGCCTTTGGTAAGAATTATGTCTGGGACCTGTTAATTTAAAGAGTTTTTTTTGCTTAGCAGTTCCTCCACCATATGGGTAACCACCACTTTTTTGGTTTTGTTGATTGCTTACTTTCCATTGTATTAATGTTGTTTACTTAGCACTTCCTCCACCATATGTGATTTTGCATCCTCATTGATTAGGTAGCCTGTCATTTTGATTTTCAGGCTGCCAAACATCCAGCAAGAGGTGCAGTAGCGTTAGTTCTGCCATTACACAATTTTTCTTGCATTAATTTTCAGGCTACCTATTGTTTTTGTTCTGAATATACATGTTTCTTAATCATCCAACCTGGTATAAGAACCATGGTTGTTCCTGACTTGCCCTGGTATCCTGCTTATCTATTTACCTACTGTTTTTGTTCAGAACTTTTTGAATCCATCTACTCGGTGCCACCTTTGTCTGTCTAATGATGATTAACAAGTTACAAGCATTTCTTACTGTTTATTAAAAATTCTCAGTGTGATTAATGGAAGGCATTTTTATTTCATTTGAAACAGCATCCTGGCGCTCCTTTGAAGATAAAACGTCTTGCTCGTGATCCTGAAAGGTTCCTTTGGGCAGTTGGCATTGCTCAGTCCGGTTGCACTAATTTACAACTTAGGGTTGGTGCATTAATCCAAGATACAAATATGCTAGTTCCTTATGCTGGTAATGTTGATTACCATTGCTCGATTTAGCTTAGAATTTTGTTGTGGTTGTTTAATGTGAGTAGGGTAGCAAGATATATTGCTTAATCTCATTATAAACTTCTTGGAAGGAATGAGTCCTTTTTCAAATTAAACAACCTGGTAGCGAACTTCAAAGTTAAAATTTGTAGCTTAGCGTCTGTGGAAGGTGCTTCACATGCATTTAAACGTGGATCCTAATAATCCTTATAAATCTGTTTCTCTTATTGGAAGTCCTCACATCACAGTGTTGTTTTTTTAGAAGAGTTGTTTAGCCTTTAACTAGCTATCTTTATACTCTATAGATATGCTAAATCATTCCTTTCAACCCAACTGTTTCCTGCATTGGCGTTTCAAGGATCGCATGCTGGAGGTGATGATAAATGCTGGTCAGAGAATCCAAAAAGGGGATGAGGTAAAACTTTCAATTATCCTAAGAACCATACTGACAGATATTCCCTTGGCAACCCCTTTTATCTGACTGTTCTCATTGTATTTACCTGTACAAGTTAGGTTATTTAGTAAAAGCTTCATAATTCAAAAGTTCTGCTTGTTGACACTAATCACAAACTTCAGGTTTCTGTTGTAAAAAGTAAAATCCTGTCTCAGAACTTCATTATGTGTTGATTTATTTCTGAAAGATCTCACCCTGTTTCTGAAAAATTACTGCAGATGACGATCAATTATATGGCAGGACAGAATCATATGTTGATGGAGAGATATGGCTTTTCATTGCCAACAGTGAGTATTTTGTGCAAAGATGATGCTATCAATAACAGCTATTGACGAGTCACCCTTTTTCTGTTGTTTCTTTGGTAACAAGTTAGACTGTTTGATACGTCATAAGATGTATATGCTTTATTACATAATGTCTTTACTTTGTTTTGTCTGAGGGTGCAAAGGGATCAGATTCAGGCTGGGTATTGCAGCTATTTGGCTGTACTGAGTCAAATGCACATCAGTCTTTCTGTGTGTTTGGCTGATCTGTGTCTGACGCTTATTTGCATTTTTGTTTCTCTTTTGATACTTTATCCAGTTCTGTGTGCTTGTCTTAAACTGGAACATATTTGCAGCACCCCATTTCGGTAGCAACGTGCTTGGTGTTTTCCAGCATCCATCGCCACCTCCGTCAAGATCAAATGCAGCAGGCGCGCCTTCCTCCACACCTCCTATCCCTGTTGTAACGGTCAAAAAATTTTTCCATGAAAAAATTTTCTTGTTTATCAAACTAAGGATTTTTTACCCTGAAAAAAAGTTCCAGGCCATCAAACATGGCCTGAAACAGGAAAAAGAAAAATTTTCCCTCATGTCAGTTTACCGTGGAAATTTTTTCTTGAAAAAATCCTCCTTCAAAAAAATCCAGGCCATCAAACGTGGCCTAAATGATCTAGAATACTGAACCTAAGGCTTGTCTGCAATTGTTCTCGTTTTCCTGTGTTTTGTGTCCCTGCTCTTTGGATTCATTTCCAACGACGCCCAAAACTCATATCGTCGAAAGCCTTAAAAAAATTCATTTAAAAACCCTAGCAGACCGGTTTTCAGAACACACGCAGACGGAGGGAGAGTGAGAGAGGAGCGAAAATGTCGATGTCAAAGAGCTCGAAGATGCTGCAATTCATAAACTACAGGATGAGGGTGACGATCCAGGACGGCCGGCAACTCGTCGGGAAGTTCATGGCCTTCGACCGCCACATGAATCTCGTCCTCGGAGACTGCGAGGAGTTCCGGCGCCTTTCCCCTGTCAAGGGTAAGAAGGAGGAGCGCGAGGATCGTAGAACCCTTGGCCTCGTCCTCCTCCGTGGTGACGAGGTCGTCTCTATGACCGTCGAGGGTCCTCCCCCTCCCGAAGAATCCCGCGCCAAGTCCGTCGTTGCTCCACTTCAGATCTCTTGCCGTGGATCGGGGCTTGCGGTGGAAAAGAGAGCAATGGGGTCGCGTTTCGATGCGACGTATCTCTCCGCGTCCCCGTGCTACCCTAACGCCATTGCCTGGTCCGAAGAGAACTTGCTTGCTGTCGGGTCCGGCCATGTCATCACTGTTCTGGTAAATATTAATGTTTTTTAGAGTACGAATGCTTTCAATATGGGTGACGCTCTTCGATCGCTCATTAACTTTATCTTTCTTGGATACATCGTGCTGCTCACAGAATCCGTCTTCGCTTTCTGGACCGCGAGGTTGGATCACGCTTCGCAGTACGCCGCCGGTTCAGATAGGAGTAGTGAAGAGGCAAGGTGTGATTTCATAATGCTTCGCTCAGTACTCACTCTGAATTGGCTAGCTTGTGTATGTTCCCAGTCGATGCGGCCCTTCCAGCATCGCTATCTCTGCACATATTCCAGTGTCCATTTTCTTTTGGGGTTTTTATTCCATTAGAAGTGATTTTGAAGCACAAATGGGAAAATTGCTGCTTGCTGCTAGACTAGGCAGGAGATACCAAAATTGTAGGTGATCATAGGTCTGACATTTTGAGTCAAACCACTTTGTAGGGTGATTTGATCGTACAAACAGGTTTTGCTACTAGGTTCATTTTGCTACTATTGGAATACATTTTTTTTGTCCTTCATTTTGTTGCTCAAGTACCTTAATTTCGTACTTACAGTAAAGATAATGACATGAAACTAAGAAGTCCACTAGAATGTGGCTTTCTCTAACCAATATTACTTCTTAATTGCTATTCATGTTGGCAGGTTCTGGACATATCTGAAAAATTGTATGGTTATTATCTCATTGTCAATTTTGAGGAGATTTTGAATGGATCCACAGGGCATTTTCACGTGAGTTATGCTGATAGAAATACATTACATACAGTTATCTTCTGCAGGGCTTACATCTACAAGTTTTTCCTTCTAGAGACTTTATACCAACTCTTCTTTGTCTACTATACCATCAACAAGACTATTTATTTTACATTGTTGTAAGCAGAAAATTGGAGGACAGCATCAGACAATTTTGTCTACGAGTGCTGTTCAAGACAGGGGGTTCAGTCTTCAGGCAACTAAGAAGGCTTGTGTAAAGTAAGCAGATGTAATTGATGTTTCCATATTAGTCTTCTGATTGTTGTTTGCCGATCTCTCTTTCCAATACTTGAATCTGAATCACTTTCTTGTTGTTAAATATGTTCATGTTATATAGATGCATGGTTGTTTGACATTTATTGTCTCTATCTGATGTTTTGAAGATCTGAACCAGATTAAATGTATGAATGTAGTTGCTGCTGGAGATGTGATTGCATGTTGGGCGATGATTGCTTTCATAGTATAATTATGTGCTTCATTTAAAAGAAAAGAAAAGGTTTTCCTTTTAACGGTTGAAGGTTGAACCTGTAAGAGTCATACTGAGATTGTCTCTGTAGTACTTTCTAAGCACTATAAACACTTCAAGCACCTCTGTCAAGCTTCAAACATGTAAATCATCCACATGTTGAAATTGGAAATGGACTGATGGTCGGCAAGTCATACTTTTTACTAGAACAAGAAAAATATGTCATTGCTTTCAGAACTGTAAAATAATAAATGGAAAACTGACATATATAATGACAGTTTAGAGGAGGTGGAATAAACAGAAGAAGGATTTGCAGAAGGATTTGTTAAGAAATATGTTGATCCATCAGTAACTAAAATCAGAAAAAGTTGGAAGTCCAAAGTGTGGTTGAATTTGTAGAAGTGCATAGATAGGCTCCTAACCTTCGACCCAATGACCAAAGCTACAGTGTATTGCCAAAATTTTACTTCTGAATGCATGAATATTTGTCCCAGGTAAGCGATAAAGTCTGAAAGCTTCTTGCATAGAACTGACGCAGCATTGAAAAATGGCTTCTAGAGTGTTTTTAATGTGAAGAAGAAAAATAGGCTTTGTTGAGTTAATGATAAAAAGATGAGAGAACACACTACAAGGACTACTTTTCTTGAAAGTTCTTTTCTATAATTCTATTAAATTCTTTGCAACTTTGCAAAGTCATCCATGCGATTCCAGTAACCTGAGATGAGGAAAAGCATTACATTAGCACTTTTATGTACTTAAAAAATCGTGATTTGAGGTGGTCTATTAATTGATTTGTTAGAAGCGGCTAAACTTTGCACCTGTAGGTTTTATTTCTACATCTATTTGATTGTTCTGCCAGTATTAGAGACTATCTGATACACCTTCTTAGCTTTTTTAGCCCTTCCACATGATTGCTTAGACTAGGTACCATACTTACTGATTAACTGTTGGCAGAGAGGACCTCAGACGTGTTTCTAGGGACTCAAAAAATCGTATGGATGAGAATCATGATGACAACAGCGACGAGGATGACGATGATGATGACAGTGACAGTGATGATGGCGATGCCAACAACGCAGAGAACTGTGTGCAACCTTCAGAAAATTCTACCACTATCTCCACAGAGGTGGCACTGATTCCATGCATGTTCTCTGAAGGCACCTCAGTTGAGGTATATATGTGTTGCAATATGTGCATAATCTAGAATACTGAACCTATTGTTTCTCGGGGTGGTTCCTCTTGAATTAGCTTTATTTTGTTTCATAGGTTCTTAAACATGAGTCTTCTCAAAGGTTCTGGATTAATGGAAAAATTGTGCGCATTAGTGAGGGAAAAGCATTTGTCCACTTTGCTGAAGCTAATGAAGGTGGTAAAGCTTTTCATTTCAAGGTTACCATGATATATATTTTGATTGTAGCATATGTTATCATTGACGGTTGGAGGTTAATATTCAGAGCAACATGATGGGTGGTTTTCATTGAAATTTGGACCTGATAAAGGAAAAGAGGCTGGTTCATCTTGTAACATGCGCCCAACACTTGATTTAGGCAGGCTGCCAAATGAAATATATTTGGTAGAAGTAGAACATAGCAAAGAGGTGATGGAGGTCCTTGTGAAAGGACAACTTGTGGAAGCTTGGGTTGATAACAGGTGATTTTCCCTTGCTTTACTTGAAAGAAGCTTATTTATTTGCTCCTTTTTCCTTTGTGGATACTCCTCTTTGTTATTCTCCATCTTTGCTGGTTTCTTTTTATATGCGAAAAACATAACTTGTTGATCCACCTACCAATGTTGCAGACTTGCAGTGGACTTAACATGTTTTTCTATCAAAGTTGCACATCGTCTTTCCAATAGGCACCTTTTCTCAAGGAACAAGGATCCTTAGCTGATCAAGATTGCCTTGCACGAGCTGTAGGCTAGATAGTGTTCACTATAATGTTTGATCCTGCCTTACTTAGGACCTTTTAGTTTTGCCTATTATAGGCTCCAAGAGGTGCATAGATGCCACTATTTCTGCTCAACCTAAATTATGGTTTAATCAATGTAAAACATGTATTAGGAATTCTGTTCTGTCATTCAGGTAGCACTGAAGCTTGATAACAAAATATTGTAGCTTTTTCCTTAACTTGATCCAATCCAAAGCAAGTACCAAATATGAAATAAGTACGTTGGCAGGATAATTTGTGATAAAATGTATGAACAGTCATGGTTTTCACTGGAACCTAAAACCAGTCCTAGCCAAAAGGAAATGCTACTGCATCCCGTTACATGCTTACATAAGTATATTCATGTGTAGGCATTATACTGTTGTATGACATATATCTATTTATCCTGTTGAATTAATTATATCTGCTAGCTTACAAGTATGAAGATGGATGTGGCACTTGCAATGCTGAATATTTAAGGTTCAGTATGAAAAGAGTTATTCCTTGAAATAGATACCCCATAATATTGAACTTTCATATACTGTTGGCATCTTATATGATAATCCATGTTCGGCCTTACTGCTAAGAAGGCATAGAGTTTCTCTTTTACAGGTTCAGATGTAATTAGTTCGTTCTTTCATGCATGTGCAGATGGATAGAAGGTGCATTTTTAGGAACTAGTGATGCTTAGCTGTTAATAGATTTACATGGTAAAGTTTTCAATTCTACTAGTGATGTTCTGTGGTTCAGTCTCATGTTGCTTTAATTTTCTTCTTCTCAACTGAATGATACCACATTACTTAGTGGTGCTTGTACACTTTTGTTCTCTATCAAATGCATGCTGATGCACCATCCATGTTTCTTAGCATGTTTTATCACTCTTTGGTAGGTTGATTAGACAGTAATGATTGTGTTGCAGGTGATTATGGCTGTTGACGGATCTTATGTTTCGGGTCTGGATCCATATCCGACCCATCTTGTAGCCCTTGTTGGGCACTACTTAAGTCGTGTAACCCTAATCCTTAAGTGAATGAGAATCTAAGGAGAGAGAGAGTCTGGCGGCTAGTGGGCACCAACTCCTCCTCATTCGTGGTTTTTTCTCCCTCGTGTTGAGGGTTTTCCACGTTACATCGTGATCATTGTTTCTCTTCATCTTCTTGTTCGTGTTTCTACATGGTATCAGAGCCGACGAGTTTGAGAAATTTTTAGGGTTTGTGAAGTTCCAACCCTAATATCTCTCCAAACCCTAATATCTCTCACCACAACTGCCGCCGCCGCCGCTGCCGCCACCGCCGCTGCCGCCGTCGCTGCCGCCGCCGCCGTCGCCGCCGCCGCCGCCGCCGCCGCCGCCGCCGCCGCCGCCGCTGTACCCAATACCACCGTCGCTGTTTCTGTCCCTGCCGGTGTCACCCCTCTTGCGGTGTCGCTCTTGCATCTGCCTCTTACCTGCAATATATTGATTGGTTGATCTTTGATTCCATCTTTTTTTTGGCGCCCACCGTGCAAGAAGAGGTGGCTGGTCTGTCACTTGGCAGAGGACGTAAAGGAGGAGAGGAGCGTAACTTGAGGATTGCCTCAACGTCCGCCGGCGCTCCGGCGATCGCATCCCCCTTTCCTTACAAAAGACCAGAGTTAAATTGGTCTTACGGGTGAAGGCTTTCTTCATCACGAAGTTGATTTCCTATTCACTTTTGTACCTTGATACTTGTTGGTTTTGCCTCTTGAATCTTGATTCCAGCAAGGAGAACGTGTGGCGCAACCTCTACCCGTGGAGATTGCAGCCCGAGAGAGAGAAGGAACCTCTTCCGTCGAGCGACATCGACGATCGTTTCCCCCAATCGACATTCCGTTCACTCTTGGGGTTGATTGAGAATTCGGTGAAGATATTACCTCTCTCTCTTTATTGTTCCTTTCTAGGTAGAACTTGATTTTTCTCTCGTTCGTGTGATTCTATCCAAGGATATTACTGCCCGTTGGTGCTCTTCGTTGTCACTGGTGCCTCTCTTGTTGTATCGCTGTTTGTGCCTCCTGTTGGACTATCTGTGATTATGGCAGCCTCTTCATCTATAGACGTGATGGCAGATGGCCGTATGGGAGAATGGATCATTGACAGTGGCGCTACTCACCACATGACCGGCGATCCTAAGGTCTTTCATGGGTATAAGCTTTCATCAAGAAAGGATCGTGTTTCTCTTGCCGATGGTTCATCTATCTCTGTGGCTGGAAAAGGGAGTCTCCCGCTTTTGAACAAGTTCTTAGTCCACAATGCTCTACATGTTCCTCATATTCCCTTGAATCTCTTGTCGGTTTGCAAGATCACGAAGGAGTTAAATTGTGAACTTATATTTTCCGCTGATCGCTGTGTTATGCAGGACTGGGTGACAGGGAAGAGGATTGAGATTGGTCTAGCTTCTGACGGGCTCTATCGTTTACCTATGCGTGCTGCTCAGGCTCTCATGACGGCAGTCAGCCAAGCCACGAAGAATAGAGAAGACTCCCTTCAGTTGCTTCTACGTTGGCATGAGCGTCTTGGACACTTGGCTTTTGGCCTTCTTAGACAGTTGTTTCCTGATATATGTTCCAGGTTAGATATGACTATGGTGTCTTGTGATGTCTGTCACCTGGCCAAACATGTTAGGGCTTCATACCCTTTGTCTAGCCATCAGTCTAATGAGGTATTTGCCATGATTCATTCTGATGTGTGGGGGCTTGCAGGGATTCCTTCCTGTCATGGTTTTCAATACTTTATCACCTTTATAGATGATTGTTCTCGTAACACTATTGTCTACTTGCTGAAAGACCGTAGTGAAGTTCCTACTGTCATAGAGACTTTCATTGCTTATGTGGAAACTCAATATGGAGCATCTGTTAAGACATTTCGATCTGACAATGCTCGAGAGTATATGTGTCAGTCTGTTGATAGTTTCTTTCGAAAAAAGGGAATTATTCATGAGACTTCCTGTAGTTATACCCCTCCTCAAAATGGAGTTGCTGAACGAAAAAATCGTCAGTTATTGAATATGACTCAGGCTCTTCTTTTTCAACGTCATGTTCCAAAAAGGTATTGGGGGGATGCTGTGCTGACCAGTGCGTATCTTATAAACCGGTTGCCTAGTCGTGTGTTGAATGGGAAGACGCCTCACTCTATGTTACCGGGGGGTCGTAAACCTTTCTCTCTTCTACTCAGAGTCTTTGGTTGTGTTTGCTTTATTCACAATCATAGTCCTCACATTAAAAAGCTTGATCCAAAGTCTATAAAGGGCATTTTTTTAAGGTATTCTCCCACTCACAAAGGGTACAAGTGTCGAGACCCTTCCACTGGTCGGGCCTACATTACCAAAGATGTCACTTTCCTTGAACATGTTTCCTATTTTGGTGAGAATCCTCTTCAGGGGGAGTACTCTATGTCATAGGAAGAGTATTCTCCGAGTCAGGAAATTCAGTTTACAGATTTTTTGGACTACAGGCGTGACTCCGTTGGCCCATCTAGTGAGATGCATGAACAGGAAAAAAATGGTCCATCTAGTGAGGTACATGAACAAGAGAAGAATGGAGAGTGTTCCACTGAGGCAGAAGAGAAATGTAATCGTCTATTTGGGCAAGTTTACTCCAGGCGAAAAGTTTGTACAGATGAGATGACAGGTGATGAGAGTTCTACTCCCAATCCAATTAGTCATTCCCTGGATGACCCAAGTCGTGCGCAGAAGCAACCTGTTGAAGAAGAGATTCAGACTGTTGTTGCTAGTGAAGAGCTTCCTATCGCCCTGCGAAAGGGTGTCAGGTCATGTACTCAACATCCTATTGGTAACTTTGTTTCATATTCTAGACTGAGCAAGGACTACAAATGCTTTGTATCTACTCTTTCTTTGGCTGTGATCCCCAGGACTGTTGCTGAAGCTCAAAGTGACTCCAAGTGGGTTGATGCAATGAAAGAAGAAATGGATGCCCTCAGAAGAAATATGACATGGGAAGTGGTGAAGATTCCTGAAGCCGCTCACTTAGTTGGATCCAAATGGGTGTATACAATCAAGTACAAACCAGATGGGAGTGTTGAAAGATATAAAGTTCGACTTGTGGCCAAGGGATTTAGCCAGAAATATGGAATTGATTACTTGGAAACCTTTGCTCCCGTTGCGAAAATGAAGACAGTGAGGGTGGTTATATCCCTAGCTGTGATGAAGGAGTGGAAGATGTATCAACTAGATGTTAAGAATGCATTCCTCAATGGTGACTTCGAAGAAGAAGTATATATGCATATGCCTCCAGGATATGAAGAACCAGAAAAATGTTGTAAGCTAAATTGTTAATGCAAGTAAAAGAATCACAATTCAATCAGGACTGAGGATAAACGGCCAAATTAATTACCTTTTCTGAATCTTATCAACCTCCAATTTGAGGAGTTTAAGGTCATCAGGGATCAAGTTATTCTTCATAACTACCCACTGCTGCATTTGTGCAACTCCTGTTGGAAACCAACATGGCCTATCTAGAGGAAGTGCGCTGGCAGTACCAGAAGCTTAAAGCAACAAGCCGCCTCCATAATTCAGCTTCACTATGTAGAAGTAGGTTTGACCACAGTTTAACAACCTCAACGTCAACACACTGCAGTTCATGTTTACTGCTGTATGCCACACTCTTCATTTCAGGCAGCACCAGTCGTCTACAGACAATATTGATCATGTGCATGTGCCTGGAATCAATTATGTGTAGCAAATTAGGTGCGGAAGACAACATTGATTCAAGAGAAACCAAGGAATCTGGGTCAGGCCACCAGCTTAAGAACCAGTTATAAAGAATAGTCTCAACATAATTTGGTGAAACTTGATTAAAAGCTAGGAGTGCTTCCATGATATCGCAAAGGATAAGAGGCTTTGCTGGACAAGCATACTGCTCAAGGGTCCACAAGATGCTGGATTGCCAGCAAACCAGGTCCTTGTCAGAGAAACCAGGAACAGCATCAACATATTCATCAGGCAGATTGTCCAGAGAAACACTGATCATACCACCAGTCCAGATCAATTCCACAGCCGCTCTCTGGGCCCTGCAAAGATTTTGAAAGAGTTATAAAAGGTTCATTGAAGCAAGCATAGTAAAAACGGTACACCTATGTCAGATATATTGTGTGTGCGCATGTGTGCATGCCAACAAATTATCTTCCCCGAATTACCTTGATTCATACATAGGATCAACAAGGGCAGTGTCAACACTGTGAACCTGGCAATATAATGTTCAATCAGGTGACAATTAATTATTTTATACATAGAAACAACATGGATCAGCATATATTTTTGGTAAGGCAGAAAAGTGGCAGAATCACAAAGGAGGTAAGCAGATTAACACAAGGCATAAAATAGGTCAACCTCAATTGCCCAAGTTTTATTGAATAAAGTCAATGGTTATCTATATACCCGAAGAAAACTTTTCAAAAACTTTCGAGTTTTGAGGCTTTTCTCAGATCTGGATAGGGTGTGTACTTGCACATACATGCACTTCTCTAGTTGAATTTAAATGGTCTCTACTGAAAAAGGGACCACAAGGTCAGACACGGACAAAACTGAGCCTATACTGTCTAAGTCAAAGCTAGTGGGCTAAGTCTGGCTGAACTCATCTAAAAGGAGAAAAGAGGAGAAAATCCTTTCCCTTTCTTTGGATCAGAAGTAGTATCATGAAAAAATTTCATGAGGTCTTTCTTTACAAATTTGACCAGCACCCCATACACCTTACTTGGTCAAGATTATCTCAAGCACATGGGCAGCCTATGTCACATGGGTACTTTGTTTCAGTGAGGTGCCCGTGTCTATACAGGTACAAGTACGGGTACACCCTTGGACACGGCCCGGATATGGTCAAGCCAGTGTCGAGTGTGGTCAATGCATCCATGGCCATATCTGTCCCTTTTTTTACTCTATCAAAGTTGACCAAGTCCATTTTTGTCCACTAATTAGGTTTCTTTAAACCATCATGTTTATACAATGGAAATGAAGAGCCCTTGTAGATACTAAAGGGCTGTTCATGTTCCCTATGGTCTAACTCCACATATTCAGCAGGATTTTCTGGCCAGACTCTATGGACCCAAAAACTTTCCGGTGACTTAATCTTCTTTAATAGAACTTTCTATATCGTTTTGGTTGCTTAAAATCTTATCTTTGTCTACACACACACACATATATATATACATGTGTGTGTGTATAGGTGTGCCCCTGTACCCAAATTTTTTGAAAGTGCTCTCCACCCATACTCACACCTATGTGACAGTAGGCAGCACTCATGACTCAACCAACCAGAGACATTTTGCCACTTTTCATGTCAGGTGGAGCACTTGCACCTGCACCTTGGCATGTTAACCTTGACATGATTTCTATTAGGACCATCTGTATATCATGAATAACTATACAAGTCTTAAAAATATCCACAGAAGAAAAACCAATAAAAAGTACCAAAAGAAGACTCAAAACCTAACAAAGACAACGAGTCCCAGTAGACTGGAGCTTGCTTCAAGGCCATTTGAAAGAACATGAATGGCTCGATAATGAAAGGTACCTATCCATCTCAATCTATTGTTGCTCCAAGATATCAGTTTCTCATCTTTGGAAATTGTCAAAACCCTCGGGGGATTTGGACAGACATCAATAACCCAATGAAGACATCAATAACCCAATGAAGTAATAATCAGACATACTTTATGTATGAAGGTTTATTCAAATATTTATCACTTCATACATTTGTTATTCAGGTAAGGTGTTTCTCCGATTCTACTAATTTTGTGTATCATATTTTTTTAATTAACATATCAACATAATCAGGGTGTTTCAACCTATCATTCTTTAGGAGAAGGTGTATGTATAATAGGCAAAAGAAACATCAATTTAAAGGTTCAGGATTGATTCTCAAATAGCCCAAAGTAATAGTTGACTTCTTATCAGAGTAATTGACTGCTTACCACACCAAGAACCAAGTTTCCAGGGGATAATGCTAGACCATAACAGGAATCAAATATATGTCGTGGTATCTATAAAGTCTGCGAGTTGCTGGAAAGGGCTTTAAAACTGTTACGGGTACTCAGTTGGACGCCCTGAAGTAATTAACGTCCACGGTTTCCATGCTGAATAGCCAAATTGCCGTCTGCAACAGTCAGGAACCATACTTGAGCTGTTTTAATCGTCTTCTAGTGCTGAAGAACCGGATGCCTAAATTATGGGATTAAAGTTTTACATTATGGAGTAGGCAGAAGTTGCTAATTGCTGTTGTTCATATAAAGAGTTTCCTCCTTTGTCCTGCTAAAGTATGAGTATTCCCCCTATAGTTCTTGACTACTATTCTACTTTTTTAATATTCTATATTATTCTACCTGGATGTACTCATGGCTGAAGGAGGGGGTCAATTGTTGACCTTCAAATTGATCGGGATCTAGAATTGGTTGCCAGGGGGTTCATTGGTTGGACATATTTTGTTGTCTGCCTAAAGAATAAGAAGAAGAAAAATAAGTTTTAAGTGACGAGGAAATTCATCTGAATAAACTAGTGCTTCATTACTCCTGTTGAGTAGTACTGGTGCACAAGCACCATTTGTGACTTGTCAATCTGGTCGATGATGATTTGTTGATATATATGGAACACACCTGGTATTTAATATCCATTATTTGAACAGCTTAAGCATATTGGTTAAATGTTCAAATTTTTGTAATATTTAATCTTAATAACTTCAGAAATGTAAATGTATTGTCGCAGGAGGAAGGAGCAAGCAGTCTTGCACCTGATCTGTGTACTCAGATTGATGAGACACTTGATGAGATAGCCCACGTTGTGTTCTGGAGCTTCTCGCTTTGCCACTTGATGAAGAGTGTCGGACCAAAAGGGAAGAAGGTCTTAATGGAGTGCGGAATATTCTGTGGACTGTTGGAGGTGGAGGTGCTGCGGCAATTGCTGGAGGGTTCACAAGGGAAGACTTTATGAGCCAAGCCTTGTCACTTATGACATCAGATGAGCAGGTCTGCAATTGGCTTAATAGTCATTAGGTTAAGGGTATGATTTGTTTGAAGCCATCTATAGAAAGAATCAGTAGATTGGGTCTAATTTCTCTATGAAAGCCTATTTTTTCATGTAGTCTTCCTCGACTTGTTCCAAGTTTTCTTAGTTTCATAGCTTTCTTATTTTTGTTGCCTTTTCTTTTTTCTTTTTTTAAATTGAGGTCCACATGGCCTAAACTGTTTTTCTTTTTGTTGTTAAAGGTAAATTTGTTTGTGGCAACACCTAGCCATATACCTGCCGAGAGTTTTGAAGTATACGGTGTTGCACTTGCTCTTGTAGCCCAAGCTTTCACTGGCAAGAAGCCTCATCTGATCCAGCAGGCAGATAAGTTGTTTCAGCAACTGCAACAGACTAAATCTGTCACTGACCCTCAAGCTGTCAAAGATAGTGAGATTGACTTTTCCCTTGAACGAGGACTCTCTTCACTACTTACGGGGGAGCTAGATGACTGTCGTTCATGGTTGGGCTTACACAATGATTCTTCACCATACAGAGACCAATCTGTTATTGAATTTGTCATGGAAAATTCACAGAATAGTGGAGACGATGACATCCTTCCTGGGCTATGCAAATTATTGGAAAGCTGGTTGATGGAGATTGTGTTTCCAAGATTTAGGGATACAACAGATGTAAATTTCAAGCTTGGTGACTACTATGATGATCCTACAGTTTTAAAATATTTGGAGAGGCATGAGAGGGAAGGAGGATCACCATTGGCTGCGGCTGCTGGCATTGTGAGAATTTGGGCTGAGGCTTCAGCTGCACTTGATAATGTAAAAACAAGTGCTATTCAGGCGTTGCATAAGGTGTTTCAACTGAGAAGTAGAGAAGAGGAGATGGAAAAAGAGAGTGGTGCTAATGCTTCGGTGGTAGAAAGAGTGCTTGTGGAAAAGCATGATGGAGCTGTTCTTGACCATTCACCTGAAGTTGCTGAGCAGAAGTTCGATGACTACAAGGAGTCAACAGCATCAATTTCGAATGACATAAAAGATGCTACTGTGAAAATCCTGTGTGCTGGAGTGCTGGTTGGCTTCCTAGCAGTGGCAGGATTGACACTAGTGCCTGGTAGATTCGTATCACATCCTGCTAAGAAAGATGCAGGTTCAGCGTTGGCTGCAGATGTCATTGGTCTGGATGGTAGGATTGGTTGTTTGTCTTGATTCTTTTCTCTTTTTCAAATAATTACTTCAAGATTTATGTGTCGTCCTGGTATCATCTGTAGACTGGGGATTTATACTGAGAAGAGGAGAGAAGCCAATATCACCTTTAAGTTGGGTCTAGAAAGTGTATTAGAACTGTAACAAGGTGGGGATATATGTTCTCCAGGAGCTAAACTATTTCCCCTTCTTCCCCTTGTTATATCCCCACCTTGTTACAGTTCTAATACACTTTCTAGACCCAACTAAAAGGTGATATTGGCTTCTCTCTTCTCAGTATAAATCCCCAGTCTACAGATGATACCAGGACGACTCATCAATCTTGAAGTACCCCATACACCTTACTTGGTCAAGATTATCTCAACAACATGGGCAGCCTATGTCACATGGGTACTTTGTTTCAGTGAGGTGCCCGTGTCGATACAGGTACAAGTACGGGTACACCCTTGGACACGGCCCGGATATGGTCAAGCCAGTGTCAAGTGTGGTCAATGCATCCATGGCCACATCTGTCCCTTTTTTTACTCTATCAAAGTTGACCAAGTCCATTTTTCTCCACTAATTAGGTTTCTTTAAACCATCATGTTTATACAATGGAAATGAAGAGCCCTTGTAGATACTAAAGGGCTGTTCATGTTCCCTATGGTCTAACTCCACATATTCAGCAGGATTTTCTGGCCAGACTCTATGGACCCAAAAACTTTCCGGTGACTTAATCTTCTTTAATAGAACTTTCTATATCGTTTTGGTTGCTTAAAATCTTATCTTTGTCTACACACACACACACACACATATATATATACATGTGTGTGTGTATAGGCGTGCCCCTGTACCCAAATTTTTTGAAAGTGCTCTCCACCCATACTCACACCTATGTGACAGTAGGCAGCACTCATTACTCAACCAACCAGAGACATTTTGCCACTTTTCATGTCAGGTGGAGCACTTGCACCTGCACCTTGGCATGTTAACCTTGACATGATTTCTATTAGGACCATCTGTATATCATGAATAACTATACAAGTCTTAAAAATATCCACAGAAGAAAAACCAATAAAAAGTACCAAAAGAAGACTCAAAACCTAACAAAGACAACGAGTCCCAGTAGACTGGAGCTTGCTTCAAGGCCATTTGAAAGAACATGAATGGCTCGATAATGAAAGGTACCTATCCATCTCAATCTATTGTTGCTCCAAGATATCAGTTTCTAATCTTTGGAAATTGTCAAAACCCTCGGGGGATTTGGACAGACATCAATAACCCAATGAAGACATCAATAACCCAATGAAGTAACAATCAGACATACGTTATGTATGAAGGTTTATTCAAATATTTATCACTTCATACATTTGTTATTCAGGTAAGGTGTTTCTCCGATTCTACTAATTTTGTGTATCATATTTTTTTAATTAACATATCAACATAATCAGGGTGTTTCAACCTATCATTCTTTAGGAGAAGGTGTATGTATAATAGGCAAAAGAAACATCAATTTAAAGGTTCAGGATTGATTCACAAATAGCCCAAAGTAATAGTTGACTTCTTATCAGAGTAATTGACTGCTTACCACACCAAGAACCAAGTTTCCAGGGCGTAATGCTAGACCGTAACAGGAATCAAATATATGCCGTGGTATCTGTAAGAGAACATCTTTAAAACATTTCCCAAATCAAAATACAGAAAACAAAATTAAGAAATAGCAACCAGAAGTAATAGTACCTCACTAGACGTCCTCTTACTGTCATAAGCAAGACTAGGAGAGTTTAGAGGGAAGGGAACCAAACAAAGAGTGTCAACTTGCAATATCCAGCAATGAACGGAGTTGTCCTACAAATATCAATAGATGACAAACTGAAGTTTGGTTCTTCTTTTTCCCACAAACCGTGAATATGAGCAGGAGCCAAATTGTCTTATGCAAGGAAAGAAAATTCAGCAAAGGAATAACAAAATGCAGCATCCAGGTCCAAGATCAGAAATGATGCTCATTTACAAACCATACTTGATGATAATCCACACAGAAAGCTCACTTTAGCATACGATTTCTAGAAAAGAAAATGTCCATAGGGCTGCCTTAAGTTTTACGACAACTGCCCCACCCCAACTGGAGATTTTCTGGCTTTGCCTCTCATTGCAATATTATCTAGGACCAGCAGTCCAGCACAAACCACAGAATGATAACAGTACAAGCATTGCACTAGTACAAAGATGCTACCAGCAAATAAAATATACCTGACTGCAGCTGTACAAGCAGTGACCATCAAAAGCCCAAGCAACGCCAGTGACCTAAATAGAGTGGCATGTTTAGACAAAATATCTTAGGACATGGTAACAGAGTTACAGGTAACTTACCACTTGATCATGCGCATTAAATTGCCTATTAAATTTAATTTCACCACTTCATATATCACAGCTCAACACCTCTAATAAGCCAGATCCTTTTCCCACTGCCAAAAGAATTTCGTTGGGAGACTTTGAAGGTGCAACACATGAAAGCACAGAGACAGGGTCAGCTGCAACTATCACCTGTAGACATTAAACCAAATAGACAGAAAATATTTCAATCAAAAATACAGAATCCTAGATTTCTTTGTCCATAGCCAGAACTACAGCATAATATATCATATTATGCAACACCTAGAAACAGTTATACCTCTCTCAAAAGACAAACACAATCATCATTCACTTCCTTAGGTGTGACCACTCCTTCAATATCTCCTAGCCATAACTTCACACTGCAGATGCATAAAGCAATGTATTTGGTTGTTGAAAGATAAAAATGTGTTAATTGCCAGGAGACACATGGATTCACATGAAAGAGATTATCTACGCCTTACATGAAAACCTTGTAAAACAGTAATATGTTTGAAGAAACACAGACATGGAAAGAAACTTCATGCTGCAACAAGAAGAATTTCCAAGGTTTTTAGATAAACTAACTGCTAAAGTGATTGTTCACTAGGAATGACTTGCCCTAGTAAAAACATGTGTGCACAAAAAGCTTAGTACTTAGTAGTCAAAGCACCTATGCAGGAGATGACTGACAAGGCACACGTAGGCACTGGGTCTGGTGTCAATCAACTAAGCAAAAACCTAAGTGGCCCTGCCTAGGTGCATCGCCTAAGTTGCCTAGTTCTGCCTATCAGGTGCCTCGGGCTGGTTGACTAGGTGCCCCCGGTTAGGCCTGGGAATTTAAATAGGAAAATATGGAAAAGGCGAAACCCCTTCCTCCATCTATCTCTCTCTCTCTCACCTTTGTCATTCATAATATAACTTTACAACTTCGAATGAAAATGATAATTTCTGCATCCTTTTTGTTGAAACAATACAAATTTAAAAAACTGTTACAATTCAGAGGAAATTTGATATGTTTGAATCTGTCTGTGCTATGTCAGTGTGAATCTGCCATTGACTAATAATCATTTAGTTTTGATTGTCTATGTGTACATTGAACGGTCTTTTTTGTTACTCTTGCCATTAGACTTCAATCTTTCACAGTGATTGGAAGAAATGAAGCTGTAAGGGGTAAGCTGATATTGTCAAGTAGATGAGTTTAAAGGAACTATAACATGTTGTTTTATCATCAGCGCACACATAGATCTTAGAACATTCAAGTTGCATGTGATTTGTGAACAAGATTATGATCACTTGTATTTTGTCGCCTCCATATCCTATTTCACAATATTCATCTAGTAAATGTCAACTTGTCCTACAAGAAATCTAATATTAAATTTTCTAACCCCCTTAGCACTTTTGTCTGCCAATATAAAAGAAAAACAACAATTGAACTGGGCAACAACTTTTGGTTTTTGAGGAACAAACTCACCACCCATCACAGCTCCCAGTTGCTAAGAGAAACTTTGGTGCAGACTCTAGAACAACCCAGCTGATTGCAGTAACCCAAGAAGTGTGAGCTTGGAGGATCCCAACAAGCGTCGCATCAACAGAGACTTGGCACTGATCAACAGTGTAAGACTTTGGTTCATTGAATCTCCAAAAGGAAATTTTTCCACATTTCCCACCAACTGCAAGTAAAGCACATGTCTTGGAGAAGCCACTTGTAGCAACAGCACCCAGATTAGTTGACAAACGCAGCATAGGCGACCATGAAACAACAAGTGACGATAACAGGTTGCTACGAAAGACGTACTCCTCTGCAGATAAGGAAGTTGGAAATGCATTGTCTTCATGTCGCTTCCTTGAACTTTCCTTGCGCTTATCTTGATTTACGTTCCTTCCTGTGCCAGTGGCACATTTGACGTCAGGAACCTGTAAAAAAAAATGATCACTATTTTCTCTATATATTACAAATTGATGAATCATCCCATGGATTTTCATTCTAATAAGGTCAAAATAGAAACTTTGAGAGCTTACAGCAAACTACTAATGTTTACTGATTGGAATGTCCAACTGGTAGCTGAACTATCTTCAATTCAGCATTATTGGGCTTGAAACAACATTTTAGAGGTAACGAGAAATAAATACTCACATTATTTCACTATAAAAATATAGATGCGCTTATAAAGGCATAGTGGCTTACATCAAGCAAACTTGTTGTCATCTTCCTCAGCTTCACCACAGTAATTTGCCATGAGTTCTCATCAGGAATCCATACAGGCATGAGGCGAACATTTTGAGGCCTTAAAATAATGCGGCCATTGTAGAAACACGAACCAGAAGAGGAAGAGAAACAATGATCACGATGTAACGTGGAAAACCCTCAACACGAGGGAGAAAAAACCACGAATGAGGAGGAGTTGGTGCCCACTAGCCGCCAGACTCTCTCTCTCCTTAGATTCTCATTCACACTTAAGGATTAAGGTTACACGACTTAAGTAGTGCCCAACAAGGGCTACAAGATGGGTCGGGTATGGATCCAGACCCGAAACATAAGATCCGTCAACACTCCCCCTCAAGTTGGGCATACATATCAAACATGCCCAACTTGGATACATTCCTCTCAAATGAAGCTGAAGGAAGAGCTTTCGTCAGAACATCAGCGGTTTGGTCTTCAGACTTCATGTAAGGTAAGATCAACTCTTTCGCATCAATTCTTTCGCGAATGAAGTGACGATCAATTTCAACATGCTTCGTTCTGTCGTGTAGAACAGGATTGTTGGCTAAGTTGATTGTAGACTTGTTGTCACAATACATCTTCATAGGCCCTTCAATCTCTATTCCAATGTCAGTCAGTAATATCTTCAACCATAGCAACTCTGACACTCCCATAGCAACAGCCCTATATTCTGCCTCTGCACTGGATCTAGAGCAAACATCCTGTCTCTTGCTCTTCCATACAACAAGGTTTCCTACCAAGTAAACACAATACCTTGTAGTAGACCGTCTGGTATCAACACATCCTGCCCAATCTGCATCAGAATAACCCTCGATCTCCACAGTCTCTTGTTTCACATACAGAAGTTCCTTGCCAGGATTTTTCTTCAGGTAACACAGTACTCTGACCACAGCCTTCATATGTGCATCAGTTGGTGCATGCATGAACTGACTCAAAACATTCACCGCAAAAGTAATATCTGGTCTCGTGAAGGTAAGATAAATCAACTTCCCAACCAGACGTTGATATCTTCCCTTGTCAGCTTCACAAAGTGACTCTCCATCTCTAAGACTCAACTTGTTCCCAGTGTCAAATGGGGTAAGAGCAGGTCTACATCCCAATTTGTCTGTCTCCTTCAGCAGATCTAGTGTATATTTTCTTTGGTTTAGAACAAGACCATTGCTAGACCTAGCAATCTCCATGCCCAGAAAATACCTCAGCTTGCCAAGATCTTTGAGATCGAATTCTGTAGCCAGTAACCCTTTTAACTTGATAATCTCCTCCTCATCATCTCCTGTGACAATTAATCCATTTCTTGTTATGTCTTATATCAGAAGTACAGGATTGTCTAGTCTTGTGATAGTAGGGTTTCTTGTCTAGACATTGTTATTGGGACATCTTTCTAAGAATGATGATCTCTTCCACCATTTCACTGTGTTTCTTCTATTTTTTAGAATAAACTTTTGGAGAAAGGATCTAGTGTCAAGCTATTTTGGAGTCCACCAATGCTGCATATCTAGCACAGTGCCAAAGGTTTCTTGTTTAAAACCTTGAAATATTGATTTTATTCTCCTTTTGCAGGCTTTTTTCTGTATGTGAATATGTTCCAGAAGAATGGTGTAGCTTTTGTCCTTCACTAGTACCATTTGAATCTCCAGAGGTGGCGTATTGTGGTGGTACTGGATGCAACTATGTAGGTGGAGAAAAGCACAAACTTCTGCGATGTGCAGCTTCCATGCAGGTTTGTGATGCTAGCCCGTCATGGTTTTGCATGTGCTGCCAAAGATATGTCTACAAACTTGCACCAAGTACGTTGTTTATGGTACATTCATCACAATATTTTGGTCATATGACAGAGTCAACCTTTCTGCAGACATATTCAATGCCTTGCTGTCCTTTTTGTGGGATACTTCTGCAGAGATTACAGCCAGAATTCCTTCTTTCTACATGCTTAATTTAAGTGTGTCTTGGCACTGAGCTCGATGAAGTTGATTTACGTTTGGATCCCATTCAATGTCTCCAAGCTATGGTGTGCAAGAGTGCCGATGTCAGTGTCTTCACTGAAGCTCTTGGTTCTTCTCACTTAATAGGTGTAGTTATCTTATTGTGAGAACAACATCGTTCATCAAATATTCTGCCATCCAAGTGATCATGAATAATCCTGGACAAGTAGGGGGATGCTTCTCTCTGTGGGAATACATTTGGACAATGTCATCTGGCCTAAGCAAATTGGTTCTTTTTATTCTGCTAGAGAAATCAAGCCATATTAAGGCTTCAGTTTTGATGGTTACTTGTATAAATCTGGAAAACAGTTTAGAACCCCTACATGCTTGCTTGGAAAATTCAGAACGTAAGTGAACAATGGCTTGAGTGTGAACATATTAAGGTTTTTCTCGGGTGTTTTTCGGTAAAGTTGGGTTTTCGGGAAAAATTTCAGGAAATCGTGGCAAACTTTAAAAAATTAAAAAAAATCTAAACATTAGATAAAAATAAAATGAATGAGAACCTATAAGAAGACATAAGTAAAACTAGAGGAAAGTGATTCAAAGAATGTTTTAACGAGGATAGAAATAATGCAAAATAATTTAGTTTAAGTTTAAAATTGGATCAACAATGATATTAATTTAAAAAAAAACAAAAAAAAAATCTCAAAAAACATGAAAAAACACAAAAAAATCGTGATAAAAGACACGATGAATTTATTTTAATTATTTTTAATGTTTTTTCAAAATATCATAATTTTTCTCTTGTTTTCGTTTTTCTCATTTTTTCTGATAATATCGCAATATTTTTAAAAATGTCACGATATCAGTGACACTGGTACTCCAAACCTTGGTAGCAGGCAGCTTTCAAACAAAAAGTTGAAAAAAGGCCTAGGACATTTTTTTCCTGACCCCATTAAGGCCATATAATGCAATATTGCCCAAACTGCACCATATAATATGAGCAGGCCCATCATGTAAAAAATAAAATACGGCTTCTTACAGGTGTGTTGCATCCCTGAAACTACTTTAAGAACCTGTTTCATTACATTGCATCCGTGAAACTATTTTAAGACTCTATTGCATCAGTTTTTGTAAAATTTACCTTACGAATGGCACATTTACTCATTCTTCACATAGAGCACTGATGTCTACCACTTTGATACATGTACACAAGCCAAAACTTAATAGACTAAATTGGGAAGGGAAATATTACCAACTATATATCAATACAATATATATACATATATAGACACACACACACACACACACACATATACATACATACATATAAATATATATATAGAGAGAGAAAGTGACAGAGAGAGAGGATAGGAAGGATAGAGGGTCCCAATCTCAATAGAGTATAAACCTGAATACAGCTGTTGGGCATGGGTGCAGTTGAATTCGAAGCTCACTATTGTCAACCCATGTAGCTCCCGGTAGAGACAAAGGATAGACTATGCTAGTGAACCAGAAAATAAGCACTCTAAGAAGAAAACATTTAATTCATAAGCAAGGAACATTGCAAATTATAAACACAAGTTGAGAAAAAAGAGGAACAAAAAAGCATCATTACCCAACAGAGGGACGACAGAATAGCATGCGTCAGAAGATAAATTTCCAAGCTGTCTAATCATTTTAAAATATAGAATACAACAAATATCATCCTCAAGAAAGCTAAAACTGAAATCTAATGAAAGGAGAACACTTACATCTTGACCCGTCAGCAATTGGGAGTCCTCTAGAGTTTGATTTTGTGCCATCAACAGTGCATTTTTATTCTTGTTGAAATAATCCCATATGCGTATCTGCTAAGAATATTGAACAGTTTCATATCCTTCTACTTGGAAAAAGGGAAGGATAATAAAATTAAGCAAGACCTCAGTTGCCTTCTCAGGATCCAACTTGAGAATCTCAGAAACCTGATCATAAAGCTGTCCTACGGTACCCTGAAGATATAAATTATCAAGATTGATAAAGTGGCCTTCTGATTAACCAACAGACTGAGGCCAAACGTGAAAGTAATTGCCTTGTATTTCACATCAACAACAGTTGACCTACATGTGCTCAAACCAGAGGCCCAAACCGGTTCTAGCCTAAACTTCAAAAATCTAAGCTATAACAAAGGCCAGGCCCTTGGCCATGGAACAAAAATTACATAGATGGTCATGAACACAGTCTTAGGCACCATCCCAAAACATATAACCTAAATATGATAAACGATTAGGATGGACACAAATTGCAGCCAGTTCCAGAACAAGTTGTTGCCACAGTAAAGAAATCAGTAGCAAAGATCAGTAACAAGAACCTTTCTGCTGATCTGAACAACAGATACATCCCCTGTATGAGCAACAACTAGTTGAAGACACAATGGATAAACTTCTACTACAAGATCCTTAGTCGACAAACCCCGAGAAATGAGCATCCTGGAGAAAGCTGGTCCTCCTCCATACCTGCACATGATAAGAGCATGAAATTGACCTTTTGTGAGAAAACAAAACGCAGAAAATGACAGGCGATGATATTACCTTGTCAAAACTCAGAACGCTATCTGACCTACTAAAATTTGACAAGAAAATTTAATATGAAATAAGAGGAGTTAAATACTAGAACCACATGCCAATAAGAGTTTTGTTGAATATTGGATGAAGAAGGGGACGAGAGAGAGAGAGAGAGAGAGAGAGAGAGAGAGAGAGAGAGAGAGAGGAGAACACTTTCTTCCTTCTTCACGTGACCCCTAATCTCATATTAAAAGAGATTAGGGTTGGTAACTTACCAATTACAAAATCAGTCCACTAAATATAAGAAAATATTTAAAGAGCTGCTATTCAACTTTCTAATATTGCAGAAACACTCTT
>JAANDH010001712.1:7190-30886 GCA_011799765.1 Nymphaea thermarum | reverse complement strand
CAAGGAGGAATTGTTAGCACTATTCATGTCTCCTCAGAAGATCAGGCAGCAGATATTCTCACTAAAGCTCTTCCCATAGGCGATTTCCTGAGATGTTGTAACAAGCTGAGCATGATCGATATATATGCTCCAGCTTGAGGGGGAGTGTTAAAGTTACAAAAGAAAGGGGTTTTCTGAAATATTAGGAAGTTAGGGAGGACCTCTTTAAATGTTTTGTTATTTTTAGTGGACTTCTTTTGTAATTTTCCCTAACCCTAATCTCTTAATAGAGATTAGGGTCACGTAATGAAGTAATTTTTGCCGCCTCTCTCTCTCTCTCTCGCAACAAATGATGTAGAATGTATTAGAATTAGTGCTTTGTCCTTAAACTCAACTATTACAAAAAAGCCCTTACACTTGTTGAGTATTTACTGTAATACTAATACACAAATAGAATACAATCAATACAAATAATAAAAAATGCAATCCAATTCCAAGCATACAAGAACACAGAAATACCACATGACTTCTAACATTCAACTCAAGTTGTACATTATCTTGAATAATGGACAACTTGCCTTTCAAGAACCAAAATCTATTCTCTCTGAGTCCATTTGTGAATTGATTTGCAACTTGATCTTTTGAATTAATAGAACAACGCATAAATTTCTTGTCTTCTATCTTCTTTTTGATGAAGTGTTGGTCTTCTATCTTCAAGGACCACCAGTCTGTCATCCTTGGATGACACACTTATTGCTTGAGCTACAAAAATGAAAATCTAATTTCCTATTTTTTTTTTGTGATAATCAAAATTCAGCCAAATTTCAGCCAAGCCACCCCTATTCATCATGGCAAGACAAAGCATATTGAGATTGACCAACACTTCATCAAAAAGAAGATAGAATACAAGAAATTTAACGACCCTGTACGGGAAAGCGGTAAGAGAGTTAAGGCATATGTACAAGATCCAACTGAGAATGTTGTCCAGTAAAAAGATGAGGCTTCAGAAATGGGAACTGCTGCCCGCGGTGTGTGCTCGAGAAATGGCAGCGTCAGTGGTCAGCCCGGAGGGAAGATGAGGCTTCGGAAATGGGAACTGCTGCCCCCGGTGTGTGCTCAAGAAATGGAGGCGTCAGTGGTCATCCCGGAGAAAATCCCAACTCCGACGTTCTGACTGCAGTCTCCACTCAGTCACGGATCTATAGAAGAGCACATGGAGACGGTCCCTTGGAAGATCTGGTGAGCTGGTACCATCAACAATATCAACCTTAAAACTTTCAATTTGCACTGCTCTTCATGTTTCACTTTCATCCTTTCTAATCCTCTTCTATTTTGTTTGCTTTCTACTTGAACATAGATGATTGTTTTTGGTACTCAGCTATTCTTTTTATGGTTTTATAGAACCTTGTATGGAATGGCCACCATCAAAGGATCCTAAACCCTAACCTTAACCCTAACCTTGTAGGGTTTTAGGGTTTATGGTTTGGGGTTTAGGGTTTGGGGTTTAGGGTTCAAGGGTTTTAGGGTTTAGGGTTTAGGGTTTTAGGGTTTAGGGTTTATGGTTTTAGGGTTTAGGGTTTCACTGAAGTGATCTAGCGAGATGCTAAAATCTTCTTCCACATGGTAGCCCCAATATTTGGCCACCTCAGGGTGACGGCGCCTGACAATACAAACGCTGACAACAGAAGGGTAAGAACACCATCCCCACTGAAGCTGACTGTTTCATTCTACAGGTAGAAGCCGCCCACGCAGCTACAGGTGGTGGGGGCCTTGGCAGGCTGCTAGCACCCCTATATGGAAAAACAAGCCCCACAGGAGAAAAGAGGCTTAACCAGCAAGATTGGGCACTAGTTAGACAAATAAAGGAACAGGTGCAGAATCTGCCTGCCCTGACAATACCCCCCACAAAGTGCTCTCTGCCAAAAGCAAACAGTATCATGTGTTTTGTGTATGCGTGAATTTATTGAAAAGTAGAATATTTCCACACGGTAAGGCTTGGTGGCAGACATGTGGGTAGGGTCCACCACTTCCGCGTTCTTTTGCTGGCGTCATATGTGGATTCTTTTTGTTTGCATGAGCTGCATGATGTAATACGTCAGGGTCTTCATTTGTTCCAAATTGATTTGGATACGGTCTCTGATAGCAGACCAATAGTTGTCTTTGGAAGAGCATTTGGTACAGACCATAAGTTTGACCTGTAGCAGTTCCTGGAGGTTTTCCAGATCTATTTGTATTTTGTTGTATAGTGCTCTTTCCAGGTCGCTCATTTCGTGACCTAGTTCACTAAAGTGATCTAGCGAGATGCTAAAACCTTCTTCCACATGGTAGCCCCAATATTTGGCCACCTCTGGGTGACGGCGCCTAACAATATTTTTGTAGCGGTTGACAAGCATGGAACTTGGCTGTGTGAAACTTGGGCCGTCAAATTCTGGCTCTGTGATGCGGCTTTCTTGTGCCATCTGTTTAAGAAAATAAACAAAATGAAGGTTAGTTCTGGGTGCGCATTCTGCGGACCCTGTTAATTATATCCTCGATCTCTGCCATGGAAGGGAAATTAGTTTGGCGAATGTATTGCCAGTTGTTGTGTCTGGAGGATCGAAACATTGTGGTCCATTTCAACTCTTGTATCTGCTGGATGTATTCGAGATTTATAAGGACCTGTTTATAAATCTCGTCTTCTAGCGCAGATGCTTGGCGTGCACATCTTCTTTTCTGTGCGCCATCATTGGCAATGGGGAAATACGACTGCAGCCCAACATCATCAAAAAGATCGTAGAAAAGCAGGAAGCGGACTTAACCACAAAAACTGGCTTACGATCATGGTTGGGGATACTAAACTATGCCAGAAATTTTATCCCCAACCTTGGCAGGCTGCTAGCACCCCTCTATGGAAAAACAAGCCCCACAGGAGAAAAGAGGCTTAACCAGCAAGATTGGGCACTAGTTAGACAAATAAAGGAACATGTGCACTTTTCAGATCGAATTTTGAGTAGATTTTGCTTCCGGATACCCTTTTGATGATGGTGTTGATACCAAGTAGTGAATATTGGTCCTTCTCTATGTTGTCATTCAACCATTTGTAGTTGAAGACCATTCTTTCCTTGCCCTTCTTTACTTCCCCTGTTTTTGGATCTTGAGAGGTGCCTGAGTAGACGATGATGACCGTGGTTCGGTGCTTACTTTCTGAAGGTTGGATCACTCTGAGTTTCAGAAGTATCTCGACGTGTTATTGACGTCAGTAAATTCAAAGGAAAACGTTCTATCAGACACCCTGATAGACGAACTCGGAAAGAAATTCAAAAATCTTTCCATCGGAAAACCAGCCGAAAAGAAAGGAAAACTGTACGTCGTCAAAGATCCATACTCCATCCTCGCAGAAGAGAAAAAGAAAATCAAAGATGGATCAACGACCATCAGTTAGCTCGTCCCAAACTCAAGACTTAACAGAACAACCAGAGTTTGAAGATCAGATTCAAGACTACCGCACTGGACAAAGAAGGCGCCTCAATTTGCAGAGAAGAATTAACTCTCTCATATGGCGCAATCATCAAGAGGTGCTAGAAGAACAGCTGCAACCCGAACAGCAGCTGGCAAGGTCCTTACGAGAACGAGCAAACATGGTACCAGCAGAAGTATTATATTCTGCTCGAAACAATGCCAATCAACACTGCGTCTACCAACATCTATCAGAAGAGGCTATCTCATGCCTCGATGATCAACAAGTAGACTGACCGTTCATCCAACCAGAAAGCTACCAAGCATTATTAATCTGGACGCAATGGCGAATGGAGTACCAAGCGGAGAATGAAGCGCTAATTGCCGCTGCAGATGGTAGGCAAGGAACCCAAAACATACTGTCTCAAATGCGTAGAGTCTTCTCCCTAGAAGACCCAACACAAGGATCCACGGCAATACAGGATCAAGCGTACCGAGATCTTGAAAGGCTATCATGTAGCAACGTCAAATACATCATTCAGTATATGAATGATTATTTTGAGAGCAGAAGGATAATTTTTTCAGAGATCGCTGGAATGTTGCGTCCTTGCATTCTTGTTCGAGGTATTTCTACTAGAGGGAGTGTACTGGGTGATAGGCTTGGTTTGGGATCCCGGCGTGCCCGGGGTAATTCCCAATCCTCGTTGATGTGTTCTGGGTGAAGCTTATTGAGGATGTCTTTGTACCGTCCAGCAATTGAATCACCTGATTGCACAGGCATTGGAACTTCTGCTGCTGGGATGGGGGTCCTGGATGGTCCTGCCATTCCTGTAAGCAAAGTTCAAAGGCTGTCAATAGTTGAGGCTCAGGTTGGCCTGGTGAGCCTACCAGAAGGGTAATTATTCGTGACAGAGAATCTGCTAGGATGTTGTCCTTTCCGTTGATGTGTTCGAATGACACATCAATTCCTAGCCCTGTAATAAAATCCACGAAGGCTACCCATCTGACCCTGGATGGTTTATTGATGTTGGATTTGTTGAAGAAGCTGATAATGGCTTGGCAGTCTGTTCTGATCAAGATTTCTTCTTGCTCGAGATAATAAATTTTGAGTGATTCGAGGCTATTCATGGCGGCAAAAATTTCAGCATCAATGGTAGATTTGGGTGGGCTGAATTTTCCGCTGGCGTATGCGCACGGTTTCTCCATGCTTCTTGAATCATACTTTTGAGGCTTCCATTTGCATATTGTTCTGCTTGATTAAGGCAGAAGTTGCCACTCCTATTGATGAGTTGTCTGAGGGCTTTGTGTATGCAACCGATGGTGGCTCAATGGAATTTGTGACTGAGAGATGCAGAGAGCTCCCCTAGCTTGGATGCTAGTTGCAATTGGTTGTCAATCACTTGGGTGATCAACTGGATCAATGTATTGTTCTGCTTGATTAAGGCAGAAGTTGCCGCTCCTACTGATGAGTTGTCTGAGGGCTTTGTGTATGCAACCGATGGTGGCTTAATGGAATTTGTGACTGAGAGAGCTTCCTTTATTGCAGGGTTGTCATTGAAGACAGGTCGTTAAAACACGTCACGCCACAAATGAAAGACTCCTTCGGACAACACGTCGCGATACTTCTTAAACTCGGAGTGATCCGACCTTCAAAAAGTAAGCACCGAACCATGGCCATCATCGTCTACTCAGGCACCTCTCAGGATCCAAAAACAGGGGAAGTAAAGAAGGGCAAGGAAAGAATGGTCTTCAACTACATTGGGCATCCTTGCCTTCAGCTCTGGTGCGACAACCTATTTCGGGGCATTAGGGGCTGAAATATTTTTACTTGTTAGGGATTGGCTAATGTGGATCTCATTCAGCACCCTGTCTCTCTCACCTTCAAGCAGGTTTCCAATTGAAGCCACACAGAAATTTCATTTAATGCTACAAACAAGCTGATCATGGGTCTCAGTAGGCATGTAGGTCAATGACTGAACATAGCGTTCGCACCTAAACAGAGGTCCCTCACAGTCTGCCAAACACGTTCCAACCTTCTCGGTTTCACGTGATAATTCTTCATGAGCTAAAATAGTATCTATCTCTTCCATGGTATCACTAGGAACATTTTTTATAATAGTCACTAGAACAACGTTAATTTCAGGACCCAGATGAGATTCATCTTCCCTTCCAATTTTTACTAAGTCTGTTTTGAATCTTCAGCATAGTCTGTATTTGTGGATTCTTCAGAATAGATCCATAATAAAATGAAAGAAATGTATCTAAGAGGATAAACCTTGAAGTGTGCCTAACTGGATACGTACGTAATATCCGGCCTTACCTTAGTATTTCAAGATCTATTTTAGTTTGAAAAAGACCTAAAGTTGGAGACTTACCAATAGGTAATGTTGTTATAACTGGTTATTCTTTACCTCGGGACCAAATTGGGCATTGGGCAGTCAAAATTGTAACTGGTGTACCTGAGGCTATCCCTATAGTGGGATCACCCTTGGTAGAGTTATTACGCAGAAGTGCTAGCGTGGGTAAATCCACTTTGACCCGCTTTTATAGTTTACACACTTTTGTATTACCTTTTCTTACAGCCATATTTATGTAAATGCACTTTTCAATGATGTGTAAGCAAGGTATTTCAGGTCCTTTATAGAGAAGACAGAGCATAGGTATTTCTAATAGATCATATAATATATTATTTGAGTAGGAACTAGGAACAAAAAAAATATTATTTGTATTTCATTGCTATAAATATGGATTATTGAAATAAATAAGACACGTTATTTGGATATTTCCCTTCAACCACAAAGTATTTTTTATTTGATACGAACAGTTGAAGTGGATTCTCGGAGGAGAGGATGGATTATGAGAGTGTGTGACTTGAACTATTGATTGGTCCATGCAGATATACTGCCACGTTGGAATTCATAAACAAATGTGTCTCTGTTCCAACCACCGCCCCTCTTGCGGAGCAAGAGGATAGGCTGGTTCCTTTGAGGAGAAACTTTATTGTCATCCAGGAACTTGTTTGAAAATACCGTCATGAAGGGAACATAGGACTTTGTAACTCGGTATTTGACAAAATATGATCGTCTAGTTCCTATAAAACCTATCACTAAAATAACCCTAGAAGGGGGTAGGGCTAAGCGGAGCGAAAAGGGTTTTCCATGAGATGGGAATTGAGAACTATTAGCCCCACACGTCCACTTTGGTAGGTTATTGAACAAAAATGCTGATATTGTTCCCCCATTGATAAAAAAATTCGACGTTTGTGAAGTATCATGATCATCCAATAAGAAGGGTTCCAATTTATTCAAATGAATGATTTGAACACCTATTGATTCTAACAACTGATTGCAGAGTTGATCATTCAGACCTTTCCATTCATAGATGTGGATCTCAGACCTATGAATGGGGATATTCCTAATATTTACAAACAAAAAAGTAAGTGACTTAGACAAAAAGAGAAGTGACTTGGACCAAAAGAAATGAAGTGACTTAGACAAATCTTGTTTGTCGATAACCTTGGACCAATGAATTGAATGTTGATTAATACATAATCGATCGGATGGTTCGGTGTTTTGATGATCCCTACCCTATTGAGCACTACTTTTGTATTTATTATCACCTTCATTGTGGCTCCTCTCCTGAGAAACCCCTGGTGCTGCGTCTGACAGAGCTATAGGTGCAACTATTCTCTGGGCATCCATGTGTAGTATATATGCACTCTGGAGCAAATAGAATCAGCCAACATGTCTGCCATTGGAACCTATCAATTCAAACTCTTTGTTGCTTTTCTGCCTTGGGTCGATTCTTTGCAAGTTCTCTCACTTTTCCAGTCTCTTCCTTAGCGCAAGCCAGAGGAAGAGAATGTTTTCCTCTTGCCCCTTTCTTTATTGATCACACTAAAGTTAAACCCCATGTTCCCATAATGTTCAATGGAAGCAAATTTTTATTATGCCTGATATTGAAGGACATACCAAAGTAACGCACCTTCTGCCCCTCTTGATCTGTCTCATCAAATTTGAGAACTTCTTCGAGCCCATCCTGCAGGGTCATGAAGCCTAGAAATGGAGGGTTGTTATCCGCCTTCCTACTGCTGATTCCAAAAGTCCCTTCCCCCTTTGTCTGCATTCTTTGAAATTCTTTGGTGTCCTTAATGTAAGAGGCCACGTAACTTGTGGTTCCACGGCTTTCAACCAAGAGGGCTTTTGCTCAACCTTTCCTCCCTTTCCCATCATGCTTGCCAAACGCAGAACAAGATTCTAGTTTCCTAGTAGGGCGTAAGCTTGTCGACGACATCTAAGGTTTCCTACTTTGAGAGCCAAGTGAACCTTACTGGTTGCCCACTGCCACTAGGAATCAAGTGTGGGGGATGGCGTAAGATCCCTGATGGGCCTTGTGAACCACTGCCATGATGCAAGACAATGACTGTGTGGGACCCAAACGAGTTCATCAATGAAACCCCATAGCTGGAGAGTGTCAATATCGTCGTTAAGTAACCATTGGAGCTTCCCTAGTTGTGTCACCTGCCCATCCAAATCTCAAGTATCCTCCTCCTCCTGATGTGTTACTCTAGATGAAGAATCGCTCGCCTTCTAGCCCACTTACCTCTTGAATGTCTAGTCGTTTGCAGATGCCATAGTTGCCAATATGGTGGTCGACGATCCAACGTCAACCAGTAGGGATTGAGAAAAAGAGACGGGTGTCGAGCGGCAGCAAGCCGCGGAGGTGTTGGCGGCGGCCGAAAAGCAGGCAGCAGCGGCAATGGAGCTGAGGGATGTCGCACTTTCTCTCTTTCCCTTCTCTTGTTTCGGAGTTCAGGCGCCCATCACGCTTGGGGAAAAACAAAACGACCCTTATCTCTTCTGTAGGGTTAATAACCCCGGAAACCGAGCGTGCGGCGCTAATAAAAAAACAAAGAGTCAAAGTCCCCTTCGACTGAGGTCCCCGGGATCGGCGATTAGACCTAAAAGTTTTCCCCATCTTCTCGTCTTGGAAGCCCCAAATCGTGTTCCTACAATCACGAATGTTTCAGGATTCCCGTTGTCATATTTTAAATTTATAATATGAATCGGAATCTATAAGCCGTCATATTTAAAATTTATAATATGAATCGGAATCTATAAGCCGTCAGGTATTTGATTTGCTTAGATTATAGATAAAGTTGTTCACCAAGTTTTAAAGAAAGGTAGATATGAAACAAAAAAATGAGAATTCTGATAGGTCTTTTATAGGTTTTCGGGACCAACCAAATAAATAATATGTAAAATCACTAAAAAACAACATTATTCCCTAAAAGGAAAAATCGTGCCTTCGGCTAGCAACTGTTCCTCAATCAGTAAAAAGTTGGACGCAAAGAGGAGCCACAGCCACCGTTCTGAAAACACTGTTGTACATGCCGGAGCGGATACATATCGCCCAAGCATTGGTTCTATTGGCTATTTTTGAAAAATAAATAAATAGTGTACCCGACACTAGTTCTTGAAAGATTTATTACCATAACAGCATATTCACAAAAGATGAAAAGGCGAACAAGATTTTCTGACGTCATCTAATTGCAAAACACATCCCTCCACGTATCGTACAATAGTGACACAAGTTTCTACCTGCTCTTTCTTGAACGTCTATGTCCATGCGATTTCCTCTTCTCCCTCCTATTTTCCGTGGTCTCAAAACGGTATCTGCTCCCATCAGAATCAGAAGAATCCTCCCTAACTGCACCAGAAGCAGCCCTCGCTCGTCCTCTGAATTCGACTTGATACTCTTGATCAATCCCGGTTTTTCTCTCAACAGGAGCACTTTGATTACCAGAAGAACCAGATACACCTGATCCTCTCCCAAATGTTCTTTCCCCACTATCACCACTTCCCACAGCAAATTCTTTCTCCTGAACCATGACTTTACGGTTAGATTGTGCTTTCTCAGAAGGAAATCCTAATTCGTTATTAAAATTGCCAGCCACCGACTGGTTGCCTCCTGAGGAAGCCCTCAAGTGATACTTATTTGTCTCTGTTGAGGTAGACACGTCGAGGTTCTCCCTGGAGTAAATTGGATCAGGGGGCACCTGCAAGCCGAGCTCTTGGCCAAGCGATGCAAGGAAATCTCCAGCAATCAATCTATTTAAAGTACTGTTAACTCCAATTTTCTTGGCCTCATGAGGGGTTGGAGAACTAGAAACTTCATTTTCATCATCTGAATCGTCTGAGAATATAGCCTGCACACAGAAACAAATTTTTCAAATATACGGTATGTACATCTCAAACATTCTGACATCCTAGCATTCTAGAGACAACATACTCCTGAAAAAATTTGCAGAAATATTGAACATGTATACAACTGAGAAGATGCTGGACATGTGAAGTTAGCCCACAACACTGTCCATCAAGTGCACAGAACTTCCTAAAGGGTAAGTATTGAAAAGCATAATGCAAGTTGCAACACCGAACTGATACCTTGTACAAATCCACGGGCCTTTGTGTAGTTAAGTCAACTGGCTCAGGTGCCAATTCAACCGAGGTTGTTTGGTTTTCCCCATTTCTTGGATCTGTTGAACCTCTACTTCTGGCATCATCTCCCACTTCCTTCATGCTCCGAAAAGGAATTGAAATCACTGGCATGTCCACAATATTTCTGGTTCTCTGCAAGGGAGGAGGCTGCAAAAATAACAAAAAAATAAGTGAAATAATGAAGACAACATTCCTAAAAGTCGCATGGAAGAAAGACAGGACTTGCAACTGGGTACCACTAAAATGTGCTGCACAATTTACATATGCGCACTAAATCAGCTGCATTCACCTTAACCATGATTACATGTGGTGTAACTAAGATGCACGTGATTTAATTGCACTAGGCTGCCCACAAGACGTCAAGGTTATGGTCCTGACAGTGCTAAGTAATAAAAGCAACAGATTTTCCTGCCTCTACATATTGAACCATCCTTGTACCTAATTTTCTTTTGAGCTCATCAACCTTTGATCTGCAATACCTTTTCATCAAACGAATAGTACCTCACAGAATTTTTCATACTTTCCAAATCATTTATCTGGTACCAGGATGATGAATTTTGCAGCACAAAAGGTGGAATGAAATGGTTTTTTTTAGATCACTCATATTACTCGATCAAAACTCAGAACTCACAATCCTTGAACAATTCCGAGCTCTCACTTGTACACCTACCATAAATGGGTCCAAGGTTACAAAGCATAAAAATTCATAAGATATCATGGTGGTTAAATCATCAGATTTTGCTATTGTCATGTGCAATAAAATTAACATAGAACACCAAAGTTTCACAGAGCCCCTTGCCAGTACCTTCCCAATGAAAGGATCGAGAACATCAAATCGCTTGCATAGAATTGGTAAAGGTCTCCATTGATACTCAGTCCTCTGGGGATAACCTCTCTTTGGTTCTTTTTCATGAACTTCCTGCTGATTATACAATTTCAGTTAGCCACATTTAATCTTGCATTCCTCAGCCAACCTACACATTTTTGCTCATTAAAGTAAATATAGAAAACCTACCGAGACATCAGTTTTATCCAAGAGGCCTTTCGTAAAAATAATGGGAGACTCGATCAGCTTCTCCTCAGCAGTAAAAGTTTGCATGTTTCCTTTTCCTTTCCCCAAGTTCTCTGCCGCAGCCTCAAAATCTAGCCTCTCATATGCCCGAGAGGTCTCTGTCATGGTATTACTACCATCTAAACATGTTGACCGCAGGCCACCTTCGTACTTGTCCTTAAGAAACTGTTCAAATCTCCCTTGTTTGGCAGGATCATCTTTGAAAGGCTTTGCAGATTTTGCTACCTCCAGCTATGCACCATGATGCATCTATTTAGATATTTCCTAAACAAATGACAGGCTAGAGGCCAAAGAAGCTTTCCTTGAAATATAAATTATCCAAAAAAACACCTACAATTAGAAAAAGGAAAATTACTCACCATACTTGCAGCTTTAGTGAATGTGTCCGATAAAGCAGAACGAAATTGAATAGCTTCCGTAGAAACAGGAGCTGACATTGGGTCCATAGAGCTTCTTTTGAGGGACTTCTCACCCAGTAACTTCCCACGTTTCTCTGCAGTCATATGCAGTGAGTCTTGACTTGTTTTATTATTCAAGGAATCAGTTCTAGTAGCATGTTTCCTTCTTTCCTCCCAGAGTTTCCTCACATAAAATTCATGGCCATTTCCTCCATTAAGAAAGCAAAATAGTGGCTTGTTGCTATGCTTTTCTCTAGAAATATCTTCAAAAGCTTTACCACAACGTGCAACAAATTTTGCCAACCCTTCAATCATAATGCGCAAATCATTGTCTTCAGGTGGAGGAACCTCTGGGGGGGCAGGCTCCATAGAGCACAATTGTATCTCTGGACGAGTGAAGATGTGATGAGGTTCAAATTCAGGTGGGATAACAGGAGGCTTGAATCTGAAAGATCATGCAATACAAAAAGATAATTGTTAAGGAGTTTCCCTCCAAATTTATCTATTATTGATGTTGATACATTGGCACTATAAATTAACTAAAAGCCAGTTGGCAGAAAGGTTTTCTTCTGGTTTCTTATGGAAGTACCAAAAAAATGTATTAAAATCTAGAATCAAGATTTATCATCAACAGAATGTATATTCAAGTACCTTTCTGGATGATAGTCAGAAATTGATGCAACTCTAAAACCACGCACAATACCATCTTCTTTCGTAGACAATGGCTGCTGAGGTTCTTGGATCGATGCTGAAGGTTCATCAATTTCCTCATAATGGGTCTCTTTAACATCAAATCCTGAAAATTTGAAATTAGGTTGTGAACAAAATGAGAATCCACCCATGTAAAAAAACATATTAAGCTACAGTTTGCTTTTAAAAATGCAACACAAGAAAGTAGATGCATAAAATTTTCTTGAGAACAACTTTCATAGAATAAAACACCTGCAGGCTGCAACTAAAGCCAAAAAAGAGATATTCTGCACATTTCTAGTTCAGTATGGCTTTTGCCATATTTTAAGAAAAATGCAATGTTAATCAACATTGCAGTGAAATGACAAAAGAGCTTATAACAATGATTTTGATCATATCAACTTAAAGAAAATTTTCAAAATCACACCTGAAGAATTGGCAACAATAATTTCATTGATATTTTAAAAAGTTGATAAAAACGCACCCAAGTTTTGCATCACTAATAAAAAACAAGTTAAACAACCTTTTGAGTTATTAGTTCTTAGTAACTTAGGCTGGCATTAACGCGATAAAAAAACAAAATTACCCTCATAAAGACAATTTATGTTCATTAATTTGCATTAACATCCTCAACTAAATCCAATTATATTAGAACGTGATTAATTGTATCTGGGTTGGTTAGTTTTTTATTAACATCTAAGTAAATATGTGAACAAAATTAAGCATATTTTCATATTATTTATTGAAGGGGAAAATGGTGAAATTTGACCTTCGAAAATCTTAGGTGTGCTTTTAACAATATCAAAAAGTTAGGTGTGTCCCTATTATTGTAAAAGCCAAAACTTAATACAACCAAATAATTCCAAAATATTCGTAATTCTGCATGTTTTCAAATCCTAAACCACAAACCCAACTCATAAACCATTAAATTTGCTTATTCATTCCTCCAAGCCAGCACAAATCTTGCATCTGATTTTTGCAATCAAACAAGTTCAACATGCTTGGTATCATATACTAGTGAGGTTCAAACTCACCAGTTGAGCCCTGGTGTCAATACACTACAAAAGCAAGAATGTATAATTAGTTTGAAGTGCAGGTGCCAGTACGGCTGCAACATTTCTTAGAAGATCTTGGATGTGCACGTCAATGTTGTAAAAAGCGTATCGTAAGCCGTATCGGTCTGGCTTTAAGATACACCGTATCGTAACGTATCGTAACTGTATCGTTTTTTTTAATAAATCAGAAAAAATAAGGAAAAAATCAAGAAATTCATAAAAAATCAGTAAAAATCAAGAATAATATGTTCTTCATAAAAACACATAGATTCATAAGTCATAAGGTCCATAAGTCTATGAGATACCACATCAAAAAACAAGTTTTAAATGTTATGTATTACATTACAAGATGATAATGAAATTATGAAAATGTTCAATGTCAATATATATAAAATGAAAGCACTCTCGACTCTCATTCATAATCTTCATAATATTCATTCTCATCCTCATCTCCATCTTCTTCTTCATCTTCATCTTCACGATTTAAAAAAACACATTTCCTCCCAACGGGAATCAGCCACCCACACACAAATTCATGGTCTAATCGATCATTTCACTTTGAAAATTGAAGATTTAATGATGGAAATCAATGATTTCCCTCCACGGCAGCACCATCTCTAGGTTAAAACTGAAGAAGGGCAGGGTTTTTATAAGAAAAAATCGAAAAAGGAGGATTCCAGCTCCCCTTTTTTGAAATCAGCCTGTATCGTATGATACAGGGCGTATTGCACCGTATCGTACGATATGGAGCCCTGTATCATATGTATCGTACAATAAAAGTACGATACACCCACATTTATGATACAGGGAGTGTATTGTATCGTATTTCCTAAACGATATGTACAACACTGGTGCACGTGCGTGCGTGTGTACAAAGAGAGAGAGAGAGAGAGACAGAGAGAGAGAGAGAGAGGTAGATACCAGACCCTTAAGCGTTGGACTCGTCAAGAATAACCTAGGCTTTTAATTTAGTCCAGATGGATGGTTGAGAGAAGGAGAAAAAGAAGATAAGGCATTTTAGTCATCTAAGTATAAATTCATTTCTTCTTTTTATCCCAAGCACCCATCTGAACTAAATCAAATGCCTAGATCAGGCCTGGCATGGGCTCTATGCCACCGAGAAATACTTGTTCATCTTCCATTTATATGTTTTCACCTCTCTCTATTTCAGAAGTGTGATTTCATTAGACGAGTCATCAGATCAGTTGATATTCATAACTCTATCAATTCAACCGGAAAGGAAGCCCACTATGCTAATCACACCATTCCTGCACTGTCTTACTCCTATTTCCAATCCGTCGGCCACAGATGCCCGGAACTCCACCAACTTAGATGGCCTACATGTTCCACTTTTCAACCCATTGTGGAAAGAGCAATTTTTGGCCATCCATAAATTAGTAAATATTGGTGCACGTCATGTGCAGCTTATAACTAAGCAAACCTCCACTGATTGCTCTCTTTTTGGCTGGAAATATCTTCAGGGCCGAAAAAAGTCCATCTACGTACCGTACCATTCTCCTATTGACACCACTCTGCTACTAATGGAAGGCATTTCAGTTTCATTCTGTCACATGGGTGTAGGTGCAGGTGCCAGTGTGGAGGAATTTCAACAACTACAGGCGAGATTTTAAACAAAGACAACCTTAATATATATCCACAAAAAAGACAAACACAGAACAAAGTAAAAACATAAACAAGTCACAAGAATACAAGATCAATAATCATATCTATGTATACACAGTCCATACTCCATAGACTCCACACTTATTAACATACACACACACGGGCGCTATATATATATATATATATATATATATATATATATATGCAAACAATTTTTACAGTTCCATTAAGGTGTATATATATTGTGAGATAGAAAAAAACAAAAAACGATAAGGGACAGAGAGAAAGAGAGAAAAAATTGAAAAAATAACAGGAGATATGAACTAAAAAACAAATACTAAAGGGAAAAAACCATAGAAAATTAAAATGATGATTGACAAAAAACAAATAAGGAAAAGAAAAAATTAAGAAACAACAAAAAAAAACTTAAAAAATGAATAGAAAAAGTCGCTACCTCGTTGTAGAATGCAGCCACTGGCCAGAAAGGTACGTTGGTTGGCTAGCACCGTAAGGCAAACGGTTTTATGTTTTGCAAAGGAGAACTCAGAACAGCCTGTGAAAGCTATTTTGAGTTCACCATGTAAAGATAAAAAAGAAAAAAACCCTAAATGTTGTTGGACGATTTTGGACTAGACTCCAAAATTGGATAGACTCGAACTTGAGGTGTGTTGACTGCACCCAACAAGGTCAAAGACACTCATGTTGTGTCTACTACTATACTTGTATCCATGTCATGTCACGTGCACACAAGTATTGTTGCTTTTCTAGAAGAGTTTGTGTTACATAGGTTCCATTTATTCGTCCTGAATCTCATTTCCATCAATCAAGTTTAATGGTGTTAGTTAGATCTTTCCTCTCTAAGGTTCATGCCATCCCTTTAACGCAGTTCTGGTGGGCTCTTGGATTCCTCTTGAGCCCTTAACTAGCCACTTTTTGCCACAAGCCTCCACCTCTCTGCTCAGTTTCTCCAGCCATGTCTCCCTAAAACTCGGCTGTGCTACATCTGCAATTCAATGAAACACCAAGTGTCGGGCCTATTGACTATTTTACCAATTGCCCACTATTGCATATGCTCGTTCACCAACGCCAATTGCCTTTTCTTCCCCAACCCTTCAACATTGTCTCCTTGACCTTACCTCTAGATTGCATGTTTCCCCTTACCTTGTGATAGAACCTCGCTGCCGAGGCGCTATCTCTACCCAAGATCATGCTCAGCAGGGCAATCGATTTCAACTTTCTGATCTGCCGCTGCTTCTCCTTCTATCGCAAGAACAGGGGAGGCAGATGTTCCTTCGGTCGATTGGGGAGAAGAAGACAAGAGTATTGAGGATGGGAGGAGGATTGACGCCGTCGAATCAAAGAAAGACACCAGCCGTCGCTGGTCAAGGGAGGAGAAATCAATCCGGCCGCCGCCGGGAAGACGAGTCGACTTGGTTGAGGAGAAGATGGGATGAGAGAGAGAGTGACGCCCAAAACAAAAATCAATTCATTCTTCATTCATTCAAGCGCAATCCAAAAAAGCCCTAATTTCAAAGCTTATATACATGAGAAGCGTCTCGGTTCACTTCGCTCTTAATCCGAGACGGTATAAAGAACTTAAAATAAAACGATTCTAACATGTCTCAAACCGAGACGGTACAAAAGAGTAAATAAACATAAACAAAAGGGCGCCTGGATTGGATCTGGTTGCGCCCACTCTCTCTATGGATCCGGACCCTGTCTCACCTTTTTCGACCTTAGCTGCTCCGCCCGCTCCTCCCACTGCAGCCATATAAGTAATGTCCAAGGGTTCTATAAGTGTCAAACCCTAAACCATGTCAAGCTGTCGAGTGGTCCAACTCACTCGCGTGCACTTGGCCCTATGTACATAGGTGCTAGTGCAACCCTGCAGGTCACTCCTTGGGCTTGCGCCCATCCTTGGCCGTGCGCCATGCTGCGGCCTGCTGCTCACGGCTCTCCTTGCCGAGGCTAACCTCGCCAGACAACAAGGATATAAGCCTATCGGGTGGTAATCGACGTGCCCAGTTGCTACTAACGCCGCTGGTCAGCTCCGCTCTTGCACTTACGGCCAGGCCTTCGGCCGTCCTCGAAGGTGCCAAAATTAGGCATGTATCACCTTGCTTTCACCCTCCACTTCTTTCTTTTGCCTCTTTGGTCACACTCTTTTCTTTTTCCAGCTTCCTCTCTCTCCATGTGAGTTCACCTTTCTCTCTCCTTAATTTTTTAGTTTCCTCCCCTTGTCCTTTTGTCCACCCCCACCCTTCACCAACCCCCAAAAAAAAATCTAGTTACCACCTTCCCGCCTCCCTCCCCCTCTCCTCCTCCTCCTCCCCTCCCTATCCTTCCCCCTCTTTCTCTTCTGGTGGGTCCCCGCTGCTGAGGGCTGCCAAAGGAGGTAGGCCCGTATCATCTTCTGACCTTTAATCCCTTCTAACCTCTGTTAACCCTTACCATATGGGCACCCTTCTTTTTACCTTGCCACCTCCATCCCTGTGGCTGTTAATGCTCTTCACCTGCATCTATATAACTCCTACCATTCTAACATCACTTATACCATCACCACTCGTGTGGGCCCCATTCTCCATCATCATCATGCACACATGGAACCTCCATTTCCTACCTTCTCCCCTATTTCATCCTCTCCTACCAGTTCCAGACAATGCTCCCAAAGGTTCCTCCAAATCTTAGATATGGGACAAATTCTTGGGGTATTACATCTTTTTTTCATGTTCCTTTTTATCTATTATTTTCCCTTCTTTTCTCTCTGTCGTATCTCTTAACTCATTTCTTTTTCTTATTTCTTTTCCTTTTCCCTTCATCTCTCTCTGTTGTGTTTCTTCTTCTTCACTTCTTTCTTATTTCTTCTAATTCTTTTCTTTTTTTCTACCTGTTTTTGCCTAGGCTCCACCTAGCGCCCCTGTTTTGCAAATTAGAGTGTGCCTTTTTGTGCCAACGGGTGCATACCAATAGCTAAACTACCATATTTCATTTATCGCAATTGCTATGCCACATGGCATTTACAGTTTACACAATCATCAACAGGCTGAAAATACCAATTGATTTGTTCCATAACAATCGTCCCTAATGCATATTTGGTTATTTCTAGAGTATTTTGCTCATTAAATACACACACACAGAGTTTCACATGAAAAGAGAGAGTGAAAAAAGATGGAGAGAGAGAGAGAGATTGCATGAAAAAATGATGCTAACCAGAAGCATATATATCTTCATCCTCTATATCCAAATCTTCTAGCACTCCTATGCCAATACCAGAAGCCAATCTTCCAGCTGATAAAACACAATTAGGGAGGTCAAAACAAATTTCAGCATAAAATGGAAAAAAAAATCCATATGTGATAACTGTGAATTTACAATTAGAAGAGAAGAGGCCATCCTTGCCATAAATGGATCTTCTGTTACCAACTTCTCTGGACTTGCACATCTTCAACATTTTTCTTTCTGAAACATGAAAACTGTCATTGAGAAGTCAAAAAAATTGAAGATCTTAGTGGCAATGCATCTGCATTGTGTATTAAAATTATAAACATAATAATTCATAAATAGGGTCCAGTATCCCATGCACCATTGGCAGAACCAGGTAATGAACTCCATTCCATTATTTAATGAAAAGAAAAAGGCCATACTTGCAAGTGTACAGACCTTTAAAATCCGGAGCATGCCTAAAGGGATCATAACCCAACCCATGTAGGTCCTGCTTATTGTGCAGTAGAAAAACCTGCCAGAAAATTAAACGCTAAGAAGAGCAAACTCAATAATACAAACTGCAGAAAATGTCAAAGCTGTGCATTGCCGTTGTATTTATGTTGTGCAACAAGAATCTTGATATGGAGAGACATAACTTGCCAAACATTATATAGAGGAATAATTGCAAAATACCTAAAAAAAAACCCGAATCAAGAAAAGAAAATAACAGACGATACAGCTGCAAGTCACCCAAGTTGTAGAGTTTATCCATGAAATAAATCCAAGATAGAAGAAACCAAACTTGGTGGTACTGAAAGAGTATCAGTAGCAGTATACGTTTAGGTGTCTCTTCTCTTACATAGTTTGTCTGTCCATTGTTTCCAGTGAACATTAATTATTAAAAGGATTTGTGAGATCAGATGACACAATGACCACTGCAGCCTTCAACTACTAGGAAGAGACGAACAAAGAGGAGTTGGTCAAAAGAATCGGCAGCCAGAATCAGGTAGGCACTTTTTATTTCACCGAAGAATCATTATAAAAAAAGATGAGCTTAAAGAGTACATAGAACAATTAACAAATCCTGCTATTATAAATGTATAACTCATAGCAGCAAACATTAGGGCATGTGGTGGCTGTCATACTGTTGAAGACACCTCTCTTTCTCTTTCAACAGAGACCTCAGACCTCTTATCTGCTGCAAGTCTATATATACTGGTTTATTGTTCTCCCCCCCATCAGTTTGTTTCTTTATTTTTTTTCTTTTTTTCCCTAATCTGCCCTTATTTTTGTGAACACCATCTCCATATCCTATCTGTATCTCTCTGGTCGCCCAAATGCAAGTCCTCTGGCCTGAAACCCAAGCTTTTCAATTGCCTGAAATCCTATGTGACATGGGTACGCCAGTTTTGCCCAAGTACCCATGTCGGTACGTGGGTACGGCGACACGGGTACAGCTGCATTTAAAACTTTTAAAAGTTTATTTTCAAACTTAATTTTTTCTCTAATTTTTTATTTTCCTTTCTTTTATATTTCCCTTCCAATAATTTCTATATTTTCCTCTCATTTTTGCATAATTTTGAGATTTTTTGTAGATTATAAGACTATTAATGTTTTTTTTTTCATTTTATCACTTTTGAAAATACAAAATTTGAGTACCCGCGTATCCACAACTTTCAAAATTGCCGTGTCCGAACCCATACCGCCGCACCGGCACCCATGTGATAGCTGAAATCTAAAATTTGTTCCTCCGCTGCTTCTGAAATCTGCCTGAAATTTGAAATCTGAAACCCATTTCCGTTCAGGCCAGTGTGTAACGCTTTTCAGTTTGCAGATACAAGTTCTTCCTCTCCATTGTTCCATAGTTTTGTTTTCATTATCTGTTATATTTCTTGCTATTAATCAGATCTGTCCACACATATTTATGTCTCAGCCATGTCCCAATCCATTTCTTCCATCATTGCTTGCACTTTGAATTTTGTTGGGCACAAAGAAAAGTACAAATTTGGCACTGACTATTCCAGATAATATTCCAGCCAAGTTTGTTAGTGGATTCACCTTCTTCAACAGAAAACACAAAAAAAAAAGAGAAAAGTAAAGGAAAAGAAGGGTTGATTTTACTATTGTTGTATTATTTTTTACTAGTGCCATACTTCATCATTACTTGTGCTGTGGCTGAATTACAAACCTTGACTGTGAAATCTATGAATATGTCTGAATTGAAGACTCCAAACTAACCTGTCCTAAAGCTATATAATTGAATAATCATCAAGAATTGCCACAAGAACCTCTTATGACAGTGTAGAGGTGATGTAGGCGACACACATTGGTCCTGTTGCTCCCAGTTGAGATGTTTAAGGTTTTTGACATATACTATTGAGGTGTTTATTATATGCACATTGATAGGTCCCTGAGGCAATTATTTCAGGGCAAAACTCTAAAGTGCAGCTTTCTGGACTATGCTGATGAGTAGATGTTATGATCCTAAGAGCAAATCAATCGAGACTTCTGCAATGTGTTACTTTTGATAAATTTGATCACCACCTGAATGTGCATTGTACATCACCAAAAATGGGTGAGGTCTATTACTCATGGTTGAGTGCAGACATCTTTGGTAGTCCTTAATTCCTAATTGGTCAGCAGCAAGAGCAACCAGGAAAAGTTGAAGAGTTTGGTGCCCTTCAAGGGAAAGATCTCAACCTCTCCAACCATTCCCATTCAGGAGATAGTTGCTTCTTCACATGCACTTGATATCAAACGGTCTACATGTTCTTTGCATCCAATTGAATAGTGGTGAGTTATAATAACTCTTTTATGGACTTCAAGTGCTTGATTGCTATAAATAAGGAGAACCTATTACATTCTATGAAACTGCCAATTCCAAGAAGTGAGTTGAAGCCATAAATGATGAAATTGAAGCCCTCCATGAACATGGTACTTGGGAGATCGTGCCACGACCACCTGACAGAAATGTGGTGGATGGAAATGATGGTTTATAAGATAAAATATAAACCAGATGAAAAAATTAAAAGGTACAAGGCACAACTTGTCACCTAGAGATTTACTTAGCAAGTAGGGCTAAATTATGATAAGATCTACAATCCAGTTGTCAGAATGGGGACCGTTCACCACATTTTAGCCCTTGCCATTGAGCATGGTTGTCATTTAACTAGTTAGGTGTCTTCTTGCAATTGACATTGTTGAGAAAAAGTATGAGCTTGTTGTCTTGAGCACAAAGAAGGCAAGAGGAAAAAGGAGAGGGAAAAAATTATAATGACAAGGCTCAAAACTGACCCAAAAGTTTGGCCGGGTGGATCCCAATCCCCGTCTAGCCAACTCCAGTCCATGGTACCAAGACAACTAATAACATGGAACCAATATAGGACTATTCTTAGTCCACCTGCAAACAATCCCCTTTTCCACTAAAGCACCCATATCTGTGCATAAAAGACCCATGCCTGAGTTTTGAAGTTGACTTTATTACCAACTATAAAGACTTGGTCCAAAAGTAACGAAAGTAATTGTTTGGGAAATCCTAACCTACACCCTAGCCGGCTTCAGTCGATGTCATAAAAAGACCAAGAATCAAGACAACTAGTGGTATGAAGCCAATGCTTTTAAACTTTTCAAATGGCATACTTAAACTCATTAATTTAGGACTAGTTTTAATCTTCTCAGATGGGGTCTTACAAAAACTGATAAAATATCTGAAAATACATGTAAACATTTCAAAGTAAAAATTCCCACTGAAAATTTTATTTACTACTTACAGGGGTACTTTCAGAAACAAGTCTGTCCGAATCCACAAGGTTATCCACTTCACATGTTGAATCAGACTTACTAGACTCAGTTCGGGTAAAATTGTTTCCCTGACTGCATGAAAAAGCAAGGAATGCTTTCCTGGCTTCTCTGCGAGCATCTGAGAAAAGAGATGAAAACGTATGTGAAAAAATATCTATACAGAAAGTACCCGGATCACGAGAAAACTAAATACACAATTAATCCTTTTGAGTTTTCATTGGAAATTTCATATCTCCAATCAAACAAATACAGATTGTTGGAACTTCTACAACCTAACAGGCATCACATCAGCAAGAACATGAAACTGCAGGAAACATAGGAACTAAGTCCACAAGCATAAGTGCAATATCTTGCTGTTTATATGTAAACACCACATATAACCAGAAAACATGAAAACACAGTAAAATGGATTTACAATATCATGAATAGAAGGCGGACTCAACAATGGCCAGGAAAAGTAACTGTGTCTAAGTCTCTAGCATTTCAACTGAAACATGCTTCAATCTTAACTCAGATGTTTTCTTTTCTTCGTTGAAAAGGAAGAGTCCTTCTTTCAACTTTAAAAGGACGGCAGGTCTGTCCTTCAACTTTTTAAAAAGAAAACTCTATTTTATTTAACTACATTTTAAATTAACTAATATAAAATATATATACAAACACAAACCAATAAGGTTATTAAACAATAGTTGATTATATAACAGAATTTAGATTATTTTTTTAATAAGCAATTTGTTATTTCTCCCCTCTCTCCTCTTTATATATACATATATATGTATATATATGTATATATATATATATAGTATATATATATGTATATATATATATATATATATATACATATATATATATATATATATATATATGTTCAAGTGTCTAACTTTTTAAAGATTGTTGTACCCAACACCTGTATCTGTGCCCGTGCAACATAGTGGATCATTATACCTCATATCTGAAAAGACTAAGTGTTCGCATGTTAACTAGCCAAAACTATTTTCAAAGGGGTAGGTCCTATGCAAAATTCTTTAACTTAACGTTCTTACTATTCTTTATGTAGAAAACAAATATGCAATAGGGTAGAAGAATGCACACCAACGTAACGTGGAAAACCCTCAACACGAGGGAAGAAAAACCACGGGTGAGGAGGTCTGACGCCCACTAGCAGCCAGACACTCTCTCTCTTCAAAACTTCATTTACTCAAAGAGATTAGGGTTTACAAGGACTTAAGTAGTCCTTAGGGCAAACCGGATCTGGATCGGATCCGGACCCGTACAATAGAAGACCCGTCAACACTCCCCCTCAAGTTGGGCATACATATCAAACATGTCCAACTTGGATACATTCCTCTCAAATGGAGTTACACTTAAGGCCTTGGTTAGGACATCAGCAGTTTGATCTTCAGACTTCATGTATGGCAGTATTAACTTCTTAGCATCAATTCTCTCTCTGATGAAGTGACGGTCGATCTCCACATGCTTCGTCCGATCATGAAGAACAGGATTGTTAGCCAGGTTAATTGCAGACTTGTTGTCGCAGTACATTCTCATAGGCCCTTCAATCTCTATTTCAATATCTGTCAATAAGATCTTCAGCCATAACAATTCTGATACTCCTGTAACCACAGCTCTATATTCAGCCTCGCACTTGAGCGGGAACACACATCTTGTCTCTTACTTCTCCAAACCACTAAGTTTCCTCTCAAGTAGACACAGTATCCAGAAGTCGATCTCCTTGTGTCAACGCAGCCTGCCCAGTCAGCATCTGAATAACCTTCAACTTCAACAGACTTTTGTTGCACATATAGAAGTCCCTTCCCTGGATTTCTTTTCAAGTAGCACAGAATTCTATCTACGGCCTTCAAGTGAACCTCTGTAGGAGCATGCATGAACTGGCTCATCACATTTACAGCAAAGGTAATATCAGGTCTAGTCAGAGTGAGGT
>JAANDH010001710.1:8884-62478 GCA_011799765.1 Nymphaea thermarum | reverse complement strand
CTGAGACACATATACTCACGAGCATTGTCAGACCTAAAAGTCTTGACAGAATTGCCATACTGATTTTCTACAAGGAGAATGAAAGTTTCAATAATGTGAGGCACCTCACAACGATCCTTTAGCAAGTAAACAAAAGTGCACCTCGAATAGTCATCGGTAAAAGTGATAAAGTACTGAAAACCACCACGAGAATGAATGCACGAAGGCCCCCACACATCAGATTGAACCAAGGAGAAAGCTTTATTAGCACGACTGTTTGAAATGGGATACGAAGCTCTAACATGCTTCGCAAACTGACACACATCACAAGATAATATGGAAATGTTTAAACTGGAACATAACTTAGGAAACAATTGTTTCAACATCCCAAACGGGAGATGACCAAGACGCTCATGCCAAAACAAAAACAACTGACGACACTCTTCCTTCGTCTTCTCTGTCCTACTGACTGCTGACATCAAGGCTGTGGCAACGCGTATAGGGAGCCGATAAAGACCATCAGACGCCAAACCAATCCCAATCCTCTTCCTTGTCACCAAGTCCTGCAAAACACAACGTTGTTCAGAAAATATAAGTTCACACTTCAGTTCCTTGGTAATCTTACTAACAGATAACAGATTTAGGGGAAGATGTAGAACATGCAAGGCATCATGCACTAAAAAATTATTCAACAAGGAAAGACTCCCTTTCCTTGCCACATAGGTAAAGGAACCATCGGCAAGTGATACACGTTCCTTTCCCGAAGAAAGCTTGTAGTCATGAAAAAGTTTGGGGTTGCCAGTCATGTGATGAGTGGCACCACTATCAACAATCCACTCCCCTACATAAGAAGTACCTTCTGTCCCTGAAACAGCTAATGCATGGTTGCCCTTCACATCATCTGATTTCTCTGTCTGACCTCCATCAGCCTGGCTCAAATATGCTTGCAACTCACGAAGCTGCTCTGCGGAAAAAGAACCCTTCCTATCACTAGGGCCTGTGACAGAAGATTCACGTTGCTTACTAGCAGAAGGCCGCCCCTTACTATTCTTCTTCTCTGGATGCAAGTCCCAACGAAAATCTATCGTATGGCCCAGTTTCTTGCAGTGAGTACATTTGCGGGAAGAATGGGAGGATCCTGCAGACGCACGGCTGACAAAGGCAGATTGTTCTTCCCCTTTTCGGTCACTGGAGACCAGCTTTCTCTGTTCTTCAGCTTCAACGCGAGCATACACATCCTCAATGCTAAAGGATTCATCAGAGTTAAGGATCTGACTCCTTATATTTTCATAGTCATCATTCAGGCCAGATAAGAAGAGGAAGACCCTATTTTCCCATTCCTTGGTCATGTACTGCATTTGATCTTGAGGACACTTCCATGTAAGATCAAAGTGGTAGTCAAGATCCTTCCACTTTGATTTTAAGGCGGCATAGAATTCAGCAACAGAGCGAGTCCCTTGACGCAGGGAATACACATCTCTCATCAGTTGGTACACACGAACTTTCCTCTTCTTCTGACCATACATATGCTCCAGGATAACCCACATGTCCCTCGCAGTCTTCTTGCGAAGAATGAGAGGTTGAATATTTGAGGAAACAGAATTTATAATCCACATTTTCACTTGATTGTCTTCAAGATACCACGTATCCCAAACTATGCTTCCCTCTACAGGTTCAACTTTTCTCCCATTCACATAGTCAATGCGCCCTCTCCCAGCAATCCCCATAGTAATCGCAGCAGACCACCGTAAATAGTTCTCCTTATTGAGTTGCATGGTGGTAACTTGAACCGGTACATTGTCCGTCCGCGTAGACCCAACATCAGGTACGTTGGTATGGACGGTGGAGGAGGAAGATGAGTCGGCCATGATCACAGGTCAAAAGTGGCTGCCAAGAACAAACGGTGGCAGCAAGGATGACACCGGCAGCAAAGAGGATACCAGCGGCAGCACAGAGAACAATGGCGGCAGCAAAACTAACACCGACAGCAAGGAACAACAGCAGGCAAGAACGACGCAGTCACTGCAGGGCTCTCAGCGTCGAAAGACAGGCGACGGCAGACCCGAACCTCAGACGGCGGCAAAGAGCCTCAGGCGTCAGCAGAAACAGCAACAGAGTGGGCAGCGGCAGCAGAGATCCTCAGCCGGTGGCAGAAACAGCAGCAGAGTGGGCAGCGGCGGCAGAGAACCTCAGGCGGCGGCAGAGATCCTCAGGCGGCGGCAGGGAGCACTTCGTCGGAATCTGATGCTCAGGTAGCAACAGAAACAGCAACAGAGTTACCAGCAGCAGTAGTGACGGCAGAGAGCACGTCGATGAAATCAGACGGGCGAAGACAGCGTCCACGACGGATTGCAGGTCGTCGGAACTTGACGGGCGAAGACAGCATCCACGACGTGCAGTAAACACGAACGGCACGGCGTTGGGCGATGGTCGGTGAACAGTACCGATACCAGGAGTTCTGTTGGAACGGACTCCGTAGGGCGAGCGTCGAGCGTGAGGAACACCGTCGGGCGAGGAAGGGTGCCGATCGATCCCTCCTCCAATCACGAGCAAGACAAAAAAAACACGCTGGAACTTCACGGCTCTGATACTATGTAGAAATAAAATATGCAATAGGGTAGAAGAAAGCACACCAACGTAACGTGGAAAACCCTCAACACGAGGGAAGAAAAACCACGGGTGAGGAGGTCTGACGCCCACTAGCTGCCATACACACTCTCTCTTCAAAACTTCATTAACTCGAAGATTAGGGTTTACAGAGACTTAAGTAGTCCTAATTAGGACAAACCGGATCTGGACCAGATCCGGACCCGTACAGTAAAAGACCCGTCAACAATTATCACCGGTGACAATCATATCATCAACATATACCAACAAAATAGTAACCTTTTGCTCATTTCTCTTCACAAAGAGTGTATGATCTCCATTCCCTTGATGGTATCCACATTGTTTCATGAATGTCTAAGTCGTTCAAACCACGCTCGAGGAGATTGCTTGAGCCCATATCAATGTTATCACTGCCGTATCGTATCGTGTATCGGTCGGGCCGACCTATACGCTGTATCGTAACGTATCGTAAATGTATCGTAACGTATCGTAAAATTAACTTTTTAATTTATAAAAAATGTTAAAAATTTATAAAAAATCAGAAAAAATCTAAAAAAAATCCGAAAAAACTAGTAAAAATCAGAAAAATTCAAGAAAAATGTATTCAAAGGAACATTCATCATTCATGTATATGAAGTATGAACTATAAAGTATGCATATGAACAAGACATTCCAAAATAAGAAATCAAACATTCAAAAATCAAAATAACATACTAAGCAACCTAGGAGGCTAAGAGTAAAAAGTAAAAACNGCGTAAAAAAGGGGCCGTCGGGCCCCTTTTTAATTTTTCCCCCGTATCGTGCGATACGGGGGTGTATCGCACGTATCGTGCGATACGGCCACGATACGGACGCGTATCGTCTTTAAATAGCGTATCGTATAGGTTTTCTTGACCTATACGATACGTATCGTACGATACGCGTCCGTATCGTACGATACAGATAACACTGGCCCATATAAAGTTTTCCTTAGCTTGCAACATTTTTCAGGTTCCTCATATCCTGGAGGCATACACATATATACTTCCTCTTCAAGGTCTCCATTGAGAAATGCGTTCTTGACATCAAGTTGGTACATCTTCCACTCCTTCATCACAGCTAAGGAGATAATGACTCTGACGGTCTTCATCTTCGCAACAGAAGCAAATGTCTCCAAGTAATCAATCTCATATTTCTGACTAAACCCTTTGGCCACAAGACGAGCTTTGTATCTTTCAACACTTTCATCTGGTTTGTATTTGATGGTGTAGACCCACTTAGATCCAACCAAGTGAGCCGCCTCAGGAATCTTTACAACTTCCCATGTCATGTTTCTTCTCAAGGCTTCCATCCCTTCTTGCATTGCATTAGTCAACTTGGGATCACTCTGAGCCTCAGCAACATTCCTGGGAATCATAGCCAAAGAAAGAGAAGATACAAAACATTTGTGGTCCTTGCTCAGTCTAGAGTATGAAACAAAGTTACCAATAGGATGTTGAATACATGACCTGACACCCTTTCGCAGGGCGATGGGAAGCTCTTCACTTGCAGCAACAGTCTGAATCTCTTCTTCAACAGGTTGCTTCTGAGCACGACTTGGGTCATCCAGGGAAGGATTAACTGGATTGGGAGTAAAATTCTCACCACGTGTCATCTCATCTGTACAGACTCTTCGCCTAGAGTAAACTTGCCCAAACAGACGATTGCATTCCTCTTCTGCCCCAATAGAACACTCTCCATGTTTCTCCTGTTCAAACACCTCAATAGAAGGACCAACGGATTCACACTTGTAGTCCAAAAAATTTTTGTAAACTGAATTTTTTGATTCAGGAATACTCTGCCTTAGACATAGAATTCTCCCCCTGAAGAGGATTCTCACCAAAATAGGAAACATGTTCAAGGAAAGTGACATATTTGGTAACATAGGCACGACCAGTGGAACTTTCCCGACACTTGTATCCTTTTTGAGTTGGAGAATAACCTAGAAATATACCCTTAATAGACCTTGGGTCAAGCTTTTTAATGTGAGGACTATGATTGTGAATAAAGCAAACAGAACCAAAAACTCTAGGTGGAAGAGAGAAAGGTTCACGACTTCTCGGTAACATAGAGTGAGGTGTCTTCCCATTCAACATACGACTAGACAAACGGTTTATAAGATACGCACTGGTCAACACAACATCCCCCCAACACCTTTTTGGAACATGACGTTGAAAAAGAGCCCGAGTCATATCCAATAACTGACGATTTTTTCGTTCAGCAACTCCATTTTGAGGAGGAGTATAACTGCAGGAAATCTCATGAACAATTCTCTTTTTTCGAAAGAAGCTATCAACAGACTAACACATATACTTACGAGCATTGTCAGATCGAAAGGTCTTAACAGATGCTCCACATTGAGTTTCTACATAAGCAATGAAAGTCTCTATGACAGTAGGAACTTCACTACGGTCTTTCAATAGGTAGACAATAGTGTTACGAGAACAATCATCTATAAAGGTGATAAAATATTGAAAACCATGACAAGAAGGAATCCCTGCAGGCCCCCACACATCAGAATGAATCATGGCAAAAACCTCATTAGACCGATGGCTAGACAAAGGGTATGAAGCCCTAACATGTTTTGCCAGGTGACAGACATCACAGGACACCATAGTCATATCTAACCTGGAACATAAATTAGGAAACAGCTGTCTAAGATGTCCAAAAGGCAGGTGTCCAAGGCGCTCATGCCAACGTAGAATCAACTGAAGGGAGTCCTCTCTATTCTTCGTTGCTTGGCTGACTGCCGTCATGAGAGCCTGAGCAGCGCGCATAGGTAAACGATATAGCCCGTCGGAAGCCAGACCGATCCCAATCCTCTTCCCTGTCACCAAGTCCTGCATAACACAGCGATCAGCAGAAAAGATAAGTTCGCAATTCAACTCTTTCGTGATCTTGCTAACCGACAAGAGGTTCAAGGGAAGATGGGGAACATGTAGAGCATTGTGGACTAAGAACTTGTGCAAAAGTGAGAGACTCCATATCCTAGCCACAGAGATAGATGAACCATCGGCAAGAGAAACACGTTCTTTTGTTGACGAAAGCTTATACCCATGAAAGACCTTAAGATCGCCGGTCATGTGGTGAGTAGCGCCACTGTCGATGATCCACTCTCCCATACGGGAATCCGCCATCACGTCGATAGAACGCCCAAATTTCTGTAGTGACAAAGGGCAACAGCGGCAATTGGGAGCACGCAGCAACTGGCGTGAGAAGAGGTTCTGGAACTCTACAGCAGATCAGGTGCGTCCCCAGAACACACGGCAGAAAACGACGTCACAGAGAAGGGGCCAGTGAGCAGTAGCAGTGAGAGCAGCGGGCAGCAGCAGAGTGGAGAGGGCGATACTGCCTGGTGGACAAGTGGGTGATAGCAAGAGCGTTGGTGGCAGTAAGGTCACCGGCGGCAGCAAGGGCACCGGCGGCAGACAGACAGATGAAGGCAACGGCAGCGGGACAACGATCAGCGGCAGGGAGGTTCTGCGAGCGTCGCCAAGGCAGTCCAACCACAGCAAAACAACAACAGCGGAAGTGGCAATGTCGGGCAAAACGTGGGAGGCGATGTCGTTGGGTAGAAGCAACAGCGTAAGGCAAGAGATCAGGCGGCGCCGGAGGAGCAGAGGGCAGCGGTAGACACGGGCGACGCAGAGGGTCTCAAGCGATGCAGCCGGGTAGCAGCGGCGGCAGCGGCAGCAGCAGCAAGTGGTTTAGGGTTGGAACTTTACAACCCTAAAAAAAAATTTTTCAAGCTCGTTGGCTCTGATACAATGTAGAAATAATAGACGCACAAGAACAGAAGATCGAACACACAGATGTAACGTGGAAAACCCTCAACTAGAGGGAAAAAACTATGGGTGAGGAGGTCTGGAGCCCATTAGCCGCCATACTCTCTCTCTCTTTGAAACTTCATTCACACTTAAGATTAGGGTTTGCAATGGTATAAGTATGCCCAAACTAGGACACAATGGATCGGGCCCAGACCCGGACCCATACATCAAGATCCGTCAACATTCAGAATTTTAATCGGCGGCCAAATTCCACAGTCGCCCAAAGCATCTCTCCCATACACGGACTGTAATGGTAAGTAGCCTTTTCCTTTTTTATTGTGGTTGTCTTCATCTATGTCCTGCCCGTGTACTTCTTTCAGCAAGAGCGACACCTTTTGGTCATCGAACTCAATGGCCGACCCTTCCGTATCCTCTGTTGTTACTGCCACATCTTGATTCCAAAGGGGGCTTCTCTTGCTGCCTAATTGAACTCCGACTCCTAACTGAAATGTCTGAGGGCATCTCCGTCTCTAACTCATTCTCTTTCTACTTCTTTCCCTCACTAGTGAACCTAGTGCCAAACTCGATGTGTGCAATCCTATGGGTTATGCCATCCTCTCGTTGGCTCATTGATTTAACTATAAGAGCACCTTTAGCTTCATTGTCTCTGCCTTGGTGCTCGACGACATGACCAATCGTCCTATGTGGCAGGACTTGGAGTGGGAGAACAATGTCTTTATCCTCCCTAACTGCTTGACGTTTTCTTATAGAATTCCCCACCAGCACAAGTTTAGACCCATCGCCTTGAACTTCCCGTTCACCATTTGAAGTTTCTGAATCAATTGTTGCTTATGTGTGGACTTCCCTTCTTGACAGAGCAACCTCGATCAGTTTCTTACCAAGAAGCTCTTTAAGCATCAGACGCATCTGCCTGTATTCTGCTACCTTAGCCTCCCACATCTCATTCACGCCGTTTGGCATCTTTGTGGCCTACCAACCAGTCAATCTCCCAACACCTTTGCCTATCGAGGACAGCGTTGTCTCTGCTCTTCCCAGTGGAGGCAGTCGATGCTCCCCCCCCCCCGCCGGTTGATAGCTCTCTGTATCAGCCTTCTCTGTACTCGGTGAGTTTGAGTTCTTACCTTGCTATAGAAGCTCTCGCATCATCGCCGTGAGGGATTGCTGCTCGCTGAGAACAACTGGAATCCTTCCATCCATTTCCCAGTGATGTCGCTACACCGCGTGCAGATTTTGGTCCACTGCCTCCATCAATTCTTTCGCGCGTTTTTGGAGGGCGTTCATGGCCTTCAAAGTGTCGCGCCAGGTCATCTGCTCCCCCTTCTCTAGCTGTGATAGCATTATTTGCCACCGCCAACCTTGATGAGCCCTTACAAGAGAAACCTCAACTCCACTCACACACTCAGCCTTGATCACCAGATTCAGCCTTGATCACCAGATTAGGGTTTTTCCTCCCAGAGGAACACCCACTAATTTCTGCGATACACTAATTACAGCTGCCCAACCCTTATTTATACTTGTTCCTGGGTCAGTCTAATGGGTCTGACCCGCGACCCAGGACCCGGTCCCTAACAGAAACACACACTAAACACAACATGGATACATGATTCAGCACTGCTACAACAGAAAACTGCAGCACAGTAGGTAATAGACAGAGTCTATATTGTGGTAAAACAAATGACCTACTAGTACTACATGATAGAAAATAACAAACCTATGAACTACACTATGTTATACGACCATTCTAGGTGAAAATGCACAACATTAATACCCAAAGCATAAAGCGAATGCACTATGTTGCGAAAGAACGCACGGTTTTTAGCTGCAAGGCACATAAAAACAGATATTAAATGGATAAACAAGTCGGAAGTCTATTCTAGACGGTAGAAAAATAAAAAAATTTGCTCGGAATCTAATGCACAATGCAAAAAAAAAATGATAAATGCCTACCTAAAATCCCCTTTGAATCCTGGATGCAAAGTTGCAGCTGCCTCCTAGAATCCTCCATTAACTTCACTTCTCTATCTGCCGAGCTTGACCTAAGGGTTTTAGGGGGATGAGGCTGTGAAAGGGGTTGGGTCACAAAGGATGTGGAGGTCCTCCATGGGGCGTCACCTTTGGCTGCCTCTCCTTCCTCCAAGGCATCACCAAAGAAGACCAAAGAGGAAGCAGCTGCATCCCTTACAAAAAATAAATATTTTGTTCCCTTTTTTCAAAACACCTGTCCTCAACTCGTTTTCTTATAAAAAAAACCCCTTTCATTTCTTTTCTACTTGATTCATTTAGTTTCCACATAAACCTATATTAAGACAAATGCAAAATCAAAGTTCAAACAAATGTGAAATAGGATTCAAAGGCCTAACTTCTGATAAGATGTTGGATCTAATCTGATCCAGATCCAACACGTCTAACTATGTCTGATCACATTTATCTAGGCAGGGTCATGATTGTAATTTTTCGTAATTGTCTTATTCTAGACTCTAGATTATTGTGTTTGCTTCACTTTAGACTCTAGATTATTGTGATTGCTTCATTCTAGATTCTTGTAAACTGTGTAGAAGGTTCATTATATAAATGGGTTGTGTGGTGTAGAAACACGAAAAACCGGAAAGAGGAACACGATGAACTCGATGTAACGTGGAAAAACCCTCAACACGAGGGAAAAAACCACAGATGAGGAGGAACTGGTGCCCACTAGCAACCAGATTCTCTCTCTCTTAAGATTTCATTCACACCCAAAAATTAGGGTTACAAAGATATAAGTAGAGCCTCAACAGGCCTAAACAGGAGCACCCACTGGACCGGGTCCAGACCCAAACCCGTACATTAAAAACATGTCAACATGTGGGAATGTAAAGACTTACCTCCCTTCCTCATTTCTCTTTTCTTGTTCTCTCTCTTAACCTTTCCTTTGTTGAAACTGATCGTGGGTTATAGTTTGATACCCAAAATCTTATAACTTCAGCCAAAAATATGGGTTTTTAGGATAGGAAAAGAAAATTTTACCCTTCGGAGCCAAATTTCACTGTTTTATTACATAATTTCTTCATTTTTGCTCCAATTTTGATCAAATTTGAACAGTGACTTCTTGAGCCCTACACAAACACAAACATGGAGATTTAAGCATTCAATCACATCAAAATTGCATGAAAATAATATTAAAAATTAATGCTATCACAAAACACATGCGAGCTACAAACTTCTTTCAATTGGTTATCTGGCATATGATTCTTGAGAACATATTGACCTACCATGTGGTGTTTGACTAAAATTTTTGTTATTTTGAAACTTATGAGATCCTGTATCTTATGTGAAACTGTCATCATTTATGTTATATTACCATTGCAGGTGAAACATGTGAATTTTATTATTGTGTGCTTGAAAGTAGATCATTTCTTGAGAAGATGGTGGTCAGTGAACACACAGTTCCTTTTTTTATACCTATACAGGAAGCTGAAGCTGATTATTTGTCGTCGAATGCTATGGTACATATATTTCATATATTGTTTTCAGTTATTTATTTTTCCAATTTGGGGTTTGGCCATGAGTGAGAAGAAAAGAGAGGGAGGTTTTGTTTTGGGGTGGGGTGGGGTGGCACTGAAGCAGAATGAAGCCAAGCTTCTTCTCCCATGAAAATGTGGTCTGTCTATCTCTTCAGCTACGTTTGATTCTTTCATTTTTCACTTGTATATATGTGTTCAGATTTTTTTTAAAAATTTTTCTATGCATTTTTTTTACCCATTTCGAAATTCCATCATGTCAAGCATCCTAGCCGAATGCTTGCGAACAACCGACACTTGGATTGCTTGTCAAATGTCTTTTACAAGATTAAAATCAATATTTTAGAAATTATGTAAGAAGTCATGCTTAAGAAATTATGGTTTTTCGTCAAAGGCTACTTTTCATGCATTGATTCATTGTAAGTGGGAATCTCGTCCTGCCTATTTTGCCAACAAGGTACCATTTGCATGCTTGGTGCCACTACATTAAAGCATACTTGTAGGGTTGAATTTTTGAAAATGCTTAAGAAATTATGGTTTTTCGTCAAAGGCTGTTTTTCATGCATTGATTCATTGCAAGTGGGAATCTCATCCATTGATTCATTGTAAGTGGGAATCTCATCCTGCATATTTTGCCAACAAGGTACCATTTTCATGCTTGGTGCCACTACATTAAAGCATACTTGTAGGGTTGAATTTTTGAAAACATTGGCAGAAGGCATTTACACAACTAGCACAACTTGTAGCATGGGGGGTGAACATATCCTAATCGATGCATATTTATGAACCTTTTGTAGTGTGGTAGATGTTTGACTTAGTTGCATCTCTTGCAATGTTGCAGAAATTCATCGATTATGTTGGAGATTGCTTGCAAGGATATGTAGACAGGCGAGAGCAGGTAACTCATGATAACGCGCTCTATATATTGCCAACATCAAGTTCACATGGTGAAATATGGCAAATTGTGACGCAACGTACTTTATCTTGGTTTAAGACTTAGATGAGTAAAATAAGACGTGTAAAATTTTAAACGAGGTCCCAAACAATCACAGAAGGGACATGTGCATTGCCTTAAGGACAAATTAGGGATTTTGGACGTCTAATTCAAAGCAAGAATTCTTAAGTCACATGAGTAGACTAAGACGTGTATGTAAATCAGACCCCAAGCAATCACAAAATTGACATGCACATTGCCTTAAGAAGCACAAAATAGGGATTCTAGACATCTAATCAAAAGCAAGTGTTCTTACACTTGAGGAAAACAGAATTAATTGATGAAGAACTTCATACCAAGAAGGCACTAAGGCCATGTACAATATGGGTTACAACTTATTTGTACAGAGGACATAAACGTAAGGGAGAGAAAAGGAGGAAGCAACTATATATATATATATATATATATATATATATATATATATATATATATATATAAAGAATGTGAGGGAGGGGGAGAGAGAGAAGCTGAAATCCTCCGTCCATCCTTATTTCTCACACAAGTAGCCCCATGCAATGCATCAGACTGCATGTGTGAGACATCCAGATGGACGAGGATTCCAATAAGGTTGCTGAATTGGATGGCCAAGATTGATTTCTAACAAAAAAAGAGATGGGAAGAATCAAGCCTCCCCTTTGAGGAAGAGGGAGGCTGAGGCCCCTTGGGGGTGTACGTGAGCCCAATGTTGTAAAAGGTGTGGCGTAACGCGTATCGGTCGGGCCGACCTAAACGCCGTATCTTAACGTATTGCAAACATAGCGTAGCGTATCGTAAAATTAATTTTTTTATTTAAAAAATATTTAAAAAAAAAAGAAAATCATTAAAAATATGAAAAAATAAACAAAAAATCAGAAATCAAGAAAAATGTATTCAAATATAAAAAGATCATCATACATAAGGAACATTCATGTGTGTTGTTGAAATTAGGAAGTTTATATTTAAGTGGTAGTTTTTTGATTATTTAAAAGTTAGAGTCTTCTTTAGTCATTTATATCATTTTGTGTCTCTCTTGTGTAAAGACATTAGCCGACCCCTATTCTCTCTTTAAATAAGAGATTAGGGTTAGCAATGAAAGCACGTTAGTTTGTTCTCTCTCCCTCTCTCTCCCTCTCGTTCTCTTCTCTTGTGTTCCCTCTCTTTTCTCCATCTTTTGCAACATGGTATCAGAGCCGGTTATCTCCATCCTTCTCCGGTGACGGCTGATGTGATTTTCCGGCGACCTCTTCTCCTATTCTATCTCTTCCTATTTCTTTCCTTTTCTTTCTCTACCCTTCCTTTCTCTCTTCTCTCTGCTGATCGAGAAATAGTGGACAGCGTGGAAGGGGAACCTAATCACACGTGAGATGTATGTGTGATTAGATTCCTAACATGGTGTAGTGCAGCATAAGCAACTATGTGGAAGTTGCGGGTGGGAGTTGCTGTGGAACAGTTTTTCTTTTTCTGTCTGATCTGGAACGTGGAAGACTGAAAAGGGTTGTATCAGAAGCTTCTTAGTTGCTGCTGTTGAAGAAGAAATTCAGGCCAGATCACATTGGTCGTTGCTGTGTGGGAGACGACAAGATCAGTTCTGAAATGTGGATCATATATATATATATATATATATATATATCAATCTCTGGACGTGGATACATTAAAGTTGTGAACATCAACAGAAATTTATATGCACAGTTGTGAGGGAGTCTACATTGGTTAATGTCTTAAGGACATTTCTCTCTCAAGACTGTCGGCTGTAACATGAACATTTGGGGACCTACACAATCTATTGGTACTTCCTTTCTACTCTCTCACGTCTGATTTTCTAGGGCAGACTTCTGTGAGCAAGTCTGCTCACATCTTGGGCAGATTTGTTTGCTCAAGTTAGGGTTCCTTAAAACCCTAGGTCGATGCATTCTTGAAGTCGTGTGGAGGAAACCAATGTCGTGTAGGCAAGTCTGATTTTTTTTGTAGAAGTCGTGGAATGATGCACAACACTGTTTTCTTATGTCGTTGAAGTTTGAGGTCACGTTGGAAGGTCTGAAGTTGTCTGAAAATAAGTTTTTTGTTGGCTGTCATTAAGTCTGTGCACAACTTATGACATCACTGCTTACGTCTGACTTTGAAAAATGTACATATACTTAGAAGATGTTGGCATAATCATCGTTGTGACATTAGTGGCATGTGGCAGTGGTGCTGCTCGTGATATTGTTGATTTCTACTTTGCTGATCAGCCCCTTGACGTGTGACAGTGGTGTTACGACTGCGAGTGATATTGTTGAGTTCTGTGTTGTTGATCAGTCCCTTACTTGACTGATTAATTATAAGTTGGACGTTCTTGTGTGTTCAAACTGCTGCAAAATTGTTTTGGTGCTCCCTGTTGTGTTTAATATGGCTGAGATTAGCAAACCAGATGGTGGGAATGATTATAAAGGAACTAGGAATCCCTCCTTTTTTGGATCTACAGTCACANTGTTAAACAGTTGACTACTGATTTACACTGTCGCATTATTTTTTACTCTGGTGCATACTCATTTCAGGACTTACAAACTGGGAAGACTATTGGTGGTGGCTATGAAAAAGGGGGCGTCTACATCCTGTCGGTCCCTATGGGCCTTGCTGCTACCTCTTCTACATCAGATTCTACACCCTTTCAGTGGCATCTCAGACTTGGTCATCCTTCGGGGTCCAAGCTTCGTTCCATCCTACCTCACCTTTCAGTCCCAGAGTCATTCCAATGTGAGGCTTGTCAACTTGGCAAGCATACTCATAGTAGTTTTCCTTCGAGTCTTAGTTCATCAAGTCAAAGGTTGTTTGATCTTCTGCATGTTGATGTGTGGGGTCCTAGCAGAGTTGCTAGCCGATCTAAGTTTAGGTGTTTTCTGGTTGTTGTTGATGATTACTCTCGAGTTAGTTGGGTATTTCTTTTGAAAGAAAGGTCTGAAGTAGTACCTATTCTCAAAAACTTGATTATTGAAATAAAAACTCAGTTTTGTTCTTTGGTTAAGTGCATTCGCATTGATAATGCTCTTGAGTTCAAATCCTCTATCTTAATGACCTTTTATGCTGAAAATGGTATCTCTCCCCAATTTACATGTCCCCAGTTCACAAAAACGGCGTTATATTGACAAAAATGTGTATTATACGCTAAAAACGTTTCAGCCGAAAAAAGGGAAATAAAACGCGTCTTTTTAAAAAAAACGGCAAATTTTAAAAAACGCGTATAAAACGCGTGTCACGTTTTCCTTTAACGGTCCAAGAATGAAAATGGCACAGTTGTAATATTGTTTAAAACATTTGTTTTTTTTCAAACTTGTTCGACCTTTTAGTGGCAAAAGAGCATTTTCACATAGCAAAAGAGGGCTTAGGGTTAAAAACTTGAAATCGACGAGTTTTCTTCGTGAGTCTTCGACGTTCTGAGTTCTTCTTCTGTCGTTCTTCGTGAGTCTTCACTTCGACCGTTCGAGACAGAGAGGTGTTCGACATTATTCTGAAGAATNGGCTTATGCGTCCTGTTGCTTGACGATGATTGTTAGCCTGCTCAAACCTGCTAATATCTCATAAAGCCTTTTATCAAGCAACGTACAAAATAACACTATTTATTCTACCATGCAAGTTGCAGAGAAAAGGGTCTTTCATGGTAGAGAAAAGGGTCTTGCTTGACGATGATTTTTCTCTTTCATGGCTGGGTTTATCAAGCAATTGTTAGTTATGCATTTGTTAGACTGTTAGTTTTCATTATCTAATTTTAATTTGTTGCTTGTCTAGTCATTTTTCATTGTTTTTTTATTTCTCATTTACTTTCTTTTTATATAATTATCAGGATTTTTTATTTATTTTTTAAAAATTTGTCGTCTTTTTCCCGTTTTATTTCCGAGATATATAACTTTGTCATATTATACCCGTTTTTTTCTTCGCCGTATAATACCTGTACCCGTTTAATGTGACAATGGTCCCCACACCTCACAACAGAATGGAGTTGCCGAAAGAAAACATAGACAACTTCTAACTGTTGCTCATACCCTAATGCTTCATAATCATGTACCTGCATACTGATGGGGTGATGTCATACTCATGGCTTGTTACCTAACAAATCGTTTACCATCATCCTCCATTGACAACAAAGTACCGATTAAACTTGTTTATCCCAATCGAAGCTTATTTCTTGTTGCACCAAAAGTATTTGGTTGTACTTGTTTTGTTCACATTCTTGGGCTCAAACGTGATAAACTTGTTGTTCAAGCCATTAAGTGTGTTTTCATTGGCTATCCTCGAAACCAAAAAGGGTACAAGTGCTTTGATCTGGTAACTTACAAAGAGTATATCAGTGCGGATGTCACTTTCTTCGAGACTCAGTCCTACTTCTGTGTCATCTAAGATGCTATGTCATATTCCTCTACCTAACCCTCCAGTCCCGTTGCAGTCTTTTCCCTCTCCTACTCCAACAATGAATAGGTTCCAGGACCCTCCATTGGTATACACGCGTCGACAGGATCCCTCTCATGGTCGACCATCAAAATCTTCTCAGGATGTGAGCTCCATTGAAGTAAGTATACCTTACATTGATCCTTCTCAGGACTTGCCTGTAGCCCTGCGCAAAGGCAAGAGACAGTGTACTATGCATCCAATCTCACAATTTGTTTCCACTGACCACCTTGATGACAATTTACAGCAGTTTCTTCATACTATGACAGTTCATACTGTACCAACTAGTCATCAACAAGCACTACTAGACTGTAAATGGCGAAAAGCCATGCAAGATGAGATGGATGCTCTCTTACAGCGTGGTACCTGAGAATTGGTTGATCCTCCTTCAAATTGTGATATTGTTGGCTCTAAATGGGTCTGTAGAGAGATATAAGCCTCGATTAGTGGCTAAGGGTTATACCCAGACATATGGAGTTGACTTCTTTGAGACTTTCTCTCCTGTGGCCAGGTTGGGTACTATTCGGCTCATTATCTCTGTTGCGGTATACTCTAATTGGCCTATGTGTACTATTCGGCTCATTATCTCTGTTGCGGTATACTCTAATTGGCCTATGTATCAGCTGGATGTAAAGAATGTCTTTCTCTATGGTGATCTTGAAGAGACTGTATATCTGGAGCAGCCCCCCAGGGTTCGAGCGATAGGGGGAGTGTAAAAAAGTGTGTCATCTGAAGAAGGCAATTTATGGACTTAAACAAAGTCCTAGGGCGTGGTTTCACAAATTTTCTGAGGTCGTTTCACAGTGTGGATTTGAAAGATCTCCTTTGGACCATTCTCTATTCATCAAGAAGACCTCCAAAGGTATAGTTGTTATAGTAGTTTATGTTGATGACATTATCCTGACAGGTGATTGTGATCAAGAAATTTCGATCACAAAGACTTTCCTTCAGAAGCACTCTGTCACGAAAGATCTTGGTCACTTGCGATTTTTTCTTGGGATTGAGGTTGCTCATAACAAAGAAGGTGTAGTGTTGTCTCAAAGGAAATATGTACTTGACCTACTACAGGATACAAGGATGTTAGGAGCCAAGCCGACTAATCTTCCGATGAATCCACGTCTTCATCTTCGTGATGATCAATCGGAGCTAGTAGATTCACGATCTTACAGGTCTCTTATTGGCAAGCTTCTATATGTCACTGTGACTAGACCAGATATTAGCTTTGTTGTTGGGAAACTAAGTCAGTTTATGGAAAACCTAGAAAAGTCCATTGGGATGCTGCATTGATGGTTTTGAAATATCGAAAGTCATCTCCGGGCAGGGGCCTCTTTTTCAAGAAAGGTGAATCTCTAGAAATTGTTGCTTACAGTGATGCTGACTATGCAGGGTCTGTTGATGACAGAAAATCCACCACAGGCTTCTGTATCTTTTGTGAAGCAAGAAACATAATGTAGTTTCGAGATCAACTGCAGAATCTGAATATAGAGCAATGGCCCAAACGGCTACTGAGATGACTTGGGTTAAGTCTATGCTAACAAATATGAGCATTGAAGTTCCTCTTCCTATGAAAATGTATTGTGATAACAAGGTTGTCACTTACATTGCAAATAATCCAGTATTGCATGAGAGAACAAAGCACATAGAGGTCGATTGTCATTATATTTGGGATCTTATACAAGGAGGTGTTGTGTCTACAGTTCATGTAGCTTCTGAAGATCAGGTGGCAGATACGTTTACTAAGGCTCTTCCTATTGGTGATTTCTCTAGATGTTGTAACAAGCTGAGCATGATTGATATCTATGCTCCAGCTTGAGGGGGAGTGTTGAAATTAGGAAGTTTATATTTAAGTGTGGTAGTTTTCTGATTATTTAAAAGTTAGAGTCTTCTTTAGTCATTTATATCTTTTTGTGTCTCTCTTGTGTAAAGACATTAGCCGACCCCTATTCTCTCTTTAAATAAGAGATTAGGGTTAGCAATGAAAGCACGTTAGTTTGTTCTCACTCTCTCTCTCTCTCCCTCTCGTTCTCTTCTCTTGTGTTCCCTCTCTTTTCTCCATCTTTTGCAACATGTATCAACAACACATTCAAAAAGAAGAAATCAGACATTCAAAATAACATAACATGCATCCATCACAATTTTGAACTTGAAAATTTTATAGAATCTTAGGCCTTAGAGTCTTAGAACTTGGAGTTTTAGGACTTACGTTACATCATAATTTTATAAGCTCAAAACATATAGTTATCATCTTTCATGATTTTATAAGCTCAAAACATATAGTTATCATCTCTACTGTCATTTGTACCTGATCTAGCATATCTTTAAAAGTCATAGCAGTACAAATATGGGGCTGAGAACTTAGGCCGATATAAGAAGGGAAAAAGTTCCCGATAGAACCAACCTTGGACCTGCTACTAGGGACTCTACTACCAAATCCACCACAACCATGAGGTCCACAACCATGCCTATCTAGTGCACCTCTTCTCTTTTTCCCAGATGACCGGATCTATCTCATTTATACATGATTGCTTTCCCTTTACCTCTTGGACTATCCACATTTGTTTTTTCACTGATGTCATATTCATCAGCTTCAATGGTTTCATCTTCTTCTTCAACTTCCCAAATCTCACCATAGCCCTGATTTGCCTCTTCCATTTGTTTTTGTACCTTCTTCTTCTTATGTAAATTATGAATCATATCTAGACATTGCTGATGCACAAATGATGGCAAAGGTTTATCCGGTTTTCCTATTCATGAAGCCACATGACAATGTGTCCCTACGAAATGGTGCTTCATTCTAATAATCCCTTCTGGAAATATATAGTCACAATGATCAATTGGATTCTTAACTAGTCATTCTCATTCACCCTTTTGCACCACTGCTATGTGGGATCAGATGCTTCCATATCTTCACAAAAAATTGAAAACCTACTGTAAACTTAACGTAAGATATGCACAAATCTACGGTTTAATCGACGATTTCAATGTGAAAATTGACAATTCCCCTCCAAATCGGCACAGACTCTCTCTCCTCCAACTCTAGAATAGGTTTATAAACAAGGAAGGGGCAGGTTTTAAAACAAATTTCATAAAAAAAGGGGTTCAGAGTCTTCAGACCCCCTTTTTACTGAATCGGCTGGTATCGTACGATATGGGGCATATCTCCAAGGGACAGCTGGTGTAGCGTATCGTGTTTTCAAAACACGATGGTACGTATCGTACGATACTGCCATGTATCCTACAATACGTACAACACTGCTTTGTTGCATTATGCCAGAGAAAAACCTCAGTGTTTAATACGACAATGTAACATAACCTTGTTAAAACTTTTAAACTACACTTTATGTGCATGTTTTAATCATTGCTTTCTTGAGATGAAAAACTTTTCCTTAGCAATACCAATGACCAAGGGGCGCATCTTTGTGCACTTCTTTTTTAAAATTGTAAGACAACAAAATATACGTATCAATCTATATTCTTGAAGTCTTCACGCTACTTGAATGATTCAAGTTGAATCACCCGAGAAACTAATATTTTCTTCTCACATCTATCACTCACAAAAGAGATAGGGAAACAGTGTACTGAGGCACTTGAGAATTTACTTTAACAGTGCTAAAGCAGCTCTAGAAAAGCATGGTATAGGTACAAGAACTAGCTGTTGGGTACCGTTGAGTAACACAATAGCTCAAACAGCTGAGCTTTCTGCTGAAAAAATAATACAAAAAATACAAAAAAGGATTAAAAAATTCTGAGAAAAGCTAATAAAAAAATAGTACCTAAAGACTAATCTAAGAGTAAAAATCTTAATACCCGTCTTCAATCTTATGGTATGATAACCAAAAGTTTGCGGAGGAGAAAAGAGAAAGGAGGAGTGCCAAGTCCTTTGGTGAAAAGATCTATCTGTTAGCTGGAATACTGATCAAGGTAGTTTAATAGTTTTCTTTAGAAATTCCTCTCTCACAAAATAAACATAAAAATAAACTGATATACGAGTAATATATATATATATATATACACACACACAAATATAAGCAATCACCAACCATATATGCAAAGATTTCATGTACACATAGAAATTGTAATATATGGCAGTATGTATTTATACACACACATAAGTACTTACATGAAGTCTACATAAGTGGTAATTTTCCAGTTTTACTATCCAATTTTCGCCATTTCTAGTTTGCATGTATGAACTTGTTAATTTACCTGAAAGTTTCTTTAAGTTACAGTCTCGGTGATACAATATTAAGTTGCCTCATTTGTTGAATCTGCAGGTTCGACTTCTCAAAGAATTATACAGAAATGAAATTGGAGAACTTTATCATAGTCTGTCGTACAACTTAATTGAGTTTGTGATTGATGATCTTGACTGGTGGGTCTCTGTAAGGAACTAAGACTTGTCCTGCTTTTTGTGCATATAGACCAATGAAAGAATTATTCCTCTTTAACTCTGCCAAGAACAAAAATTCTTTGTTTTGTACAAATTTACATATGACAAAGTATGTAAAATTTCACACACTCCTCAGCTGCAAACTTTTCATGTCCAAATCATGCCTATGGTTTTCTTACTTGAGGCACATTTGAAATTCTATGCATGGAAAACCTTCAGTGTTTGATGTGAGCTGCAAGTGCATGAATTTTTATATCTTCTGAATGTAAACGTTTTGAACATTGAGGCTAAGCAAACTGCCTTCTCCAGAAGTTCTTTATTTATAGTATTTATACTAACAGATCAATCTAGACATGCTGAAGCAATTGTCATCCACATAAGTGAAAAGTGCCACAGCAACTGCATGCCTTCTGGAGATCAGTTAAATAAATAAAGTTACAAGTAACAAAAAAATATTGCAATTTTTATTCACACTGAAATCCTTAGCAATCATGACGTATTCCATTTCTCTAATAATCATAACTTTAAGGAATCTATGGTTTCTTCTTTTTCTTTCATTTCAATAATTTTGTTATTGCTTTCTAAATTGTTGAATGAACATAGCCTTGTTCCTTGAATAGAAATGAATGCTCATGTCCGTAAGTGCCCCATATATTGCTTAAGTTCTAATTTTTTTTTTTTTCTCATTTACACAGCAAGGTGACTGTTAGTCTTAGGTATGGCGATTTGGTTTCTGTGTTGCCAACACGCACCAAAGTTCTAGCATGGCCTGTTCATGGCTCGAAGCAAGTCATTTTGTCTGGTGGCAGGAGAGCAAATGGGCCAGGGGTGACTCAGCTTATCCCAACTCATCTCGCATTTGCAGAGGAAGCCTTGCGAACCCTTGGTTTACCAGAAGGTGCAGTCCTTTTTGCATTTCAAAATAGTTCTTATTTTAGTTACGTGGAAGTCTGATTGCTCAGCTGCTCCATTCTTTGTTTTTTGCAGCTTATGCAGAAATTATGTTGAGTATGAAACCCGCCCTTCAGCAGCTGTTTCCTTCTCAAGGCACTGTTGTAAGTTGAGGTAGTTTACACTTGGCAGTTTCGTTCTCAAAGTACAATTGTATATTTTTTATGAATATGTGCTGAGAATCTTGAAAGCAATTAGTAAATCGCATGACCGTTTGAAAAGCATGGGTGTGAGGTTTGTGCTCTCTTTGTGTTGATAATATTGGGGAATCTTCAGAACTAGCGGTTACGTACTTCTTAAAGAGGACAGATTTATTGACTTCCACCTTCATGGTGACGCTTTTCTTTTCTTTTCTTTCTTTCCCTTCCTCCTTAATATGTCTATATTGGCTTTAGATTCTTTTTATGAACTATAATGATTCGGAGAATCCACTATATCATTATCCAGTTATGCTGCAACGACATCGTGAGGAGATTTTGTTAGCCTTCAAGGGAATAAAATTTGGGGTCTATGTTTAGGACTCAACCCATAAGGCAGCTATGATCCGAGACCCAGTGGTAATAATTACTTCCTTCTTTGAAAAACACATTTGTCCTCAAGGTGAAGGAAATTTTGGTGATTGAGATAGGCCTTCCTGTCATGTCCTGAATCGAAATTTGTATGGATCAGGTAGTATTAGGACTTGATGTGGCGATATTGATGTATGTGCCTTGCACCCTACAACCACCTAATTTTCGCGTCTCCCATATGCCATCCGACTTATAGCTGTCGTTCAGCCGTGGAACGCATGCCTTTCTGGAGAAATACCAGCTGTAGGACCAGCTTTTAATTTACCGCCAGAATGACCCATGTAGAAGATGCGGCATGATAAATTTCTAATTTTGCTCGGTATAATTGTTCTTCTTATTCAATCAGAAGGTGATTATGGTTAACGATATCTTTCACCTTTGCTGTTGTTTGATCATCCTAAATCCTGCATGTAAAATTCTGTGTGGCCGACAACAACAAGTAGAAAGGGTTCGTCTCTTGGATGTAAACAAAACACCCTATCCTCACTTCTCGCATGCAATGGCAAATGTAGAACTCATGACAATAACCCTATCTCTTTAGTTGGTACCCATCCATCATAAACGTATAAAATGTTATCTTTGGTTATTACCCAACAATAATGTTCATCAACAAAACATGAATGAGGACATCTCCATCCACCACAAGAAGCTTGTAGATTCTTAATTGCATTTTCCAAAGCCCATATAGTATGGTAGAGTCAGCATAAGCCGAACTTACTGTGTACTCATATAGTGGATTGCACAAAGCCTTTTTCTCTTAGTGAAAGCAAAGAGACCACCTTCCGATGCAATCCGGCGGGGAGAAAGGTCTTCCAAACCTTTATTAGAAGAATAAGAGCTGTACAAAAAACCAGGGTCCAAAAAATGAACAAATGGAAACAGCGTAAAGAAAAGCTGAATCACTGCACGAGACAGCAACAAACCAAACAGCGTCAAACCAAACAGCATCTTGAGGCAATTACAAAAGCCAGGAGACCAGGCTAAATCAGTCCAAAATTGTAATTAGGTTAACAGCCCCTTGCATTGGAACTAAAATTCTGTCAATGACCTGAGCAAGAAGGTTAAGCTTTATAGTAGACACGTTAGCAGCAATGTTCTGAAATCCTGGGAAACGTTGGAAGAGGCTATTTCTGCGCTAAACTGCGGAGGATAGAGTTTATCCATCTTCTGAGGTTGGTGAAAATGGCAATAGGATGAGGAGAGTGATTAAGCATTGGAGCCATATGGTTGAGTATCTTAAAATGGGGGAGGAGATAGTCCCCACAGTTTGAGAAAATATCAAGAGCCAGTACCAAATCTGCCCCCTTGCTCACCGCATAACTGATTTTCAGCTCTTTCATGAACCACAACCCAATGTGTATTGAAATAGTTTGTTGTTCTGTTGCTGTCCATGGGTCTGTCAAAAAACCATGTTTAATCCGCCATTGAACCTCTTTCTCAGCTTTCCCCCAATTCTGAGCCAGATATAGATCCACACAAGCTTTCCAAACGGTTTTTTTAAAGGATCTAACCGAGTTGTGAGACCCTTGGTGGAGACTCTCTTTTCGTAGCATCCATATTTTCCAAATCACAGTTGGCAAGGCCATGGCCCAGCATTTGTTAAGCCAACCCTTCTGAATGATGCCATTTTCCATTTACTGATCTCTTGGATGGGCATGGCATACAAGGAGTTATTTCTCCCAAAATTTCTGATTATGAATGTCCGAGAGTTGGCTGCCATGCGACAGTTAAAAAATCAAATGAGGCAGGTCCTCTTCGTGGGTACAGCAGAAGTAGCAGCGATTGGCCAAATGGAAACCCATATGCTTCAAGCTAGGAAGCTTACCAAGGCAGGCTAAGTAGAGGAACCATTTACTTTGTGGGTGGCAAGGGTTTCTCAAGATCCATTCTCCACAAGGAGTATGGGGGAATTTGTGGCGAAGAGCATCCCAGACTCTGCATAAAGTCGCCACCAGTTTACTACCCAGACGAAAGCGTCAGGCTCGTTTACGGAAGAAGGACGAACATTTTGGAGCTCCTCCCAAACAATGCAGCTTGTGGCTTCAGGCCAATCCTCAACCTGAAATGAATTTCTCATCTCCAACACACTTATCTTTGTATTTTGGAACACTTTAATCAGACTGCCATCCTTAACTTTGGAGATGGGTTTAGAAGAGTTCCATCTATCTAGCCAAAATTTAATACATTTCCCACTTGAGACTTTCCATTCCACCTGCACCTTAACTTCGGGCCAGAATTTGAAACGATGCTTCCAGAGCAAGAGTGGTGGCTTTTCGCCCTGCAAGTGCAAATACTATCATCTGCAAATACCTATCACTGAGAATGGCCACCCGTAGATTCTCTGCAATCGGGATATTAATCATGAGGTGAACCATGGAGGCCCTGTTAAGGCCATGCCGGGATTTAATACCAATACCCCCTTCACCAATAGGTTTGCAAAGATTTTTCCACGTAGTATAGTAGGGGCTCCTATTCTCAGGCCAGTCGTTCCATACAAATTTTGCCATTAATTTCTCAAGACTTCAACACTGGAACCGGTAGAGGCAAGGCTGAGATCCAATAATTCACCAACTGTCCAATTACTGCCTTAAGCAAGCAGAGGCAGCCAGCGAAGGTCAAGGTGCGGCTTTTTCAGCTGGCGAGCTGTTTTGAGACTTTTTCAGTGAGAATCGACCAGTGACTACCGGTCATTTGGCCAAAGAAGAGAAGAATCCCCAAAAAGGTGGATGGAAGCTCTGCTTGCTCCAAATCTTAGATTGTCTATCACTGGCGACATTAAAGAATCAGACGTTACATTGGCGTTCATTCACCATGAGTCCTGCAGAAGATGCGAAGTCATGGAATGTATCCCGGATAGCTTGCACCGAGCTCTCTGTGCATTTGAAAAAACACAGGATATCATCTGCATACAGTAGTGTCATCGGAGCTTTAATTTTGTGAGATGTTCCTGAAGTCTTGGGATACAGCGCTGGAATATCTCCATAACAATAATGAAAAGATACGGAGAGAGGGGATCCGCTTGACGAATGCCTCTCGAAGCGGTGGTGAATTCTCCTATGGATCCATTCATAAGAACTAACAAAGCCACGGTCGAAACGCATGTCATGATCTTTTGAACCCAGCAGAGACTTGATCTTATCAGATAAATTACCACAATGGACCCGGTTCCATTCCGACAGGCCTCTTCAAGCCAACTCCAATTTGTGCGAAACTCTAACAATTGGACGTCTATGGAACGGGATATTCCAATTCGAAGCATCAATATGATGACTCGCTTCTTTATTGCCCCAAAAAGGAAGTATTTGAAGAGTATCTAAGATCCAACCGAAGGATTAACCACATTCAGTCCGAGGACACTATGATCTGAGAGAGTTCTTGGGGACACATGCAACATAGAAGCATAGCCAGACTTGTCCAGCCACTGGATATTGATGATACACCAGTCAATTGGACATTGGATATTGTCTTTAACCATCCTATTATTGGACCATGTGAAAACCCTGTCCCTGTCTTTTACCACTGTAATTAAAAGTAAGCCTGGGCCAGGGCCGACCCGACAGCCGAAACCTGGGACCGAGCCCGAGTCGGGCAGGGCATCGAGTAACCCACCAGCGGCCCAACCCGGTACCCAGCCTTAATTAGAAGAAATAGCGTCTTGAATTAATTACCTTAATTAGAAGAAATAGGGTCTTGAATTAATTGCGTAGCAAGCAATACCGAGGTATATTTGAAGGCCTACTCGTTTTTTTGATAATTGCATTTTCTATATGGTCTTCAAGCAGCAAAATATGATTCTCAATACATTAAGCTGAACTGTAAACTACAGCTCCCCAATTTGACTTACGCTCGTCTCCTAGTGGTTTAAACCGCTTTTCTTTAAATATAATCGTGTAGAGATGAATACAAAATGTAACAAAAAAAATTAAGAATAATGCAAAAGAAAAAAGAAATTGATGTTTAAATAGGATTAAAACAAGCTAGAACTATAAACCTTGAAGACAGCTTTACTAAATTTGACGTGGTTTGTTGGGATGATTTATCAAAACTATACCCGTGCTGAGTACAACCGGTACAGATCTATACCGATGAGAAATATCGACCTATAGCGATGACTGATCTCGCCGCCAGAGGACGGCTATACCTGTCGCTCTCATAAATTACCTGTAGCGGTGGTTTTTACCATTGGTATATCTCTCGGTAACTAAGTACCGCCACGGAACCATCATTACCAGCGCTGTTTGAGACGCACAAACGCGTTACGTGCTCCTCAGCAACCCGTCTCTCTCTCTCTCTCGGTTTTGAAATTAACGCTTAGATTTTTTGCTAATTTTTTATCATATAGTTATGTGTGTGTATGTATGCCGTCACCGACATAGAAATGCTAAAGTGCTTAAAAACTCAGGTTTAAGTGACAGTTCAGTTCCTCTAGCATTAAAAAAATAAAAATCAAGTTGCATTTATTTGAATGATAATTGTTTTTACTAAGGCCTACATTTGTTTTTCCTTGGATATTGAATTTGAGGGGATCTCAAATCCTGAATTTTGAACCTATCTGGTTTTGTATTATTTTATCAATCGACCGGTATTCAGATTGTGTAGGTTTACAAAATTAGAATGCAGTTTTTTTTTTTGTTTATCTAAATAGACATTAAAATGTGACCGGTGCTACCATGCCTATCACTTACCTTTTTTCATTTAAATTATTGGTCACCAAACTAAAACGTAAGCAACGACCATAATACACACCATTTTGATATTTCTGAGACACTCTACAAATGTGCGTATTTAGCGATTTGACCGTCCACGAGCGTTTGATGCGGCTCCTGTTTTGGATAAATTTAGCTATTCGAGTAAGGTTGGAACTTTGAAATTTATGCCTGAAAATCTAATAGCGGATGCGATTAGTTTTCTTAGCGATTTAGATTCCATGGAGCTCAGACTTATGTGATATATCATAGTACGTTTGATATGCTGAAACTTGTTGGATCTGAACATATCTATGCTACCAATCACAATGAATTTGGACTTGGATATAGCTCAACTACAACTTGCAAATGCTGTTCAAATCCAAATTATGAATATTTCATACGAAGAAAAAACCAATAGAGTTCCGCATCCCAAACAATTTTTAGTAACAAATTTAATAGGGCTTGCTAAATCAAATCTTAATGACTAATTAACCAAAACAGAAAATGTGGCCTATGCCACGTGATCTTGCTACTTGGATAGCCTGGAATTTTCTTGGAAGGTGTAAATTTGAATTGTTGGGGTTTTAATGTGAGATCTCTAAGTCTGACGTCGTTGATGAGTGAGGAGAGTGAGCAAGAAATTTGAAGGCGTGAGTCGAATATAAAATATATTTCAATTGAATTTAGAGACCGTCTCGTAAAAGCTAGAATTCCAATAATTTGTATTATACATCATTATATATTAATTCTGAGCATATGTTTCGAACATAGTCAAACAGCGTGTGAAAAAAAAAACATTGAAAATAAATTCGTTTAAAAAATAAGGGAGAAATAAGATTATGAAGATTCTCATACATATATTCCTCAGAAAAGGATGGGTGGGTAAACTAACATTTATTTAGTTTAAACCAACATTCTTTGCACTCATATTCGAATAACTTAGAATATTGTGTCAATATATGTACAGTTATAATATATAATTATAATAGATATCTTTATGATAAAAGGAAGTACAGAAGGCTTACCTCTATTTTCAGACTGTTTTTCAAGCATTTTTCAAATGGGAAGTTTTCACGTGAGTGCCCAACTTTCGATCTTGAGGCGAATGTTTTCAATAACCGAATACATATCGGTTATTGTATCAGCACTTGGTCAATGTGACCCTCCTAAGAAAGCAGCTAATATGAGTATGAATAGGGATGTCAATGAATTGGATTCAAATTGGTAGGCCTCCCTTAAAAATTCAAAGAATTTGCAGCTAAACTATGCACTGTAAAAAAAATAATAAAAAGAAAAGGGGACGCAATACACACTCTAAAAGCAATATCAGCCCAAATAGGTCAGCCATTGAATTTAAGTATACCAGCTTCCCTAAATGGTTGAACTTTCTGTTGAGTTGGCAGTTGATTATTTGGGGTGAAGTATTGCTTTAAATTAAAGTAGATTTGATAGACTGTTTGCAAACCACATAGCTTGATAGAAAAGGGAGCGCATCATCTAACTAGGAGGAACCTCCCTTTTATTCACTAAAATATGCCTCTTGACTAAAAAATGAACCAATATTTGGAAAGCTTTTTACCACATTCATCCTTATATATACGAATTAGGACATCGCCCATATGCACATGAAAATGATCAACCTTTACTTCAAACCAAATTCAAATGCAAAGCAATTAAAAGAAATAGCGTTTTGAATTAATTACAAAATACCAGTACCAGGGTATATTTAAATGCCTCCTCGTTTTTTTTATGATTGTTTTTTCTATATGCTTTTCAAGCAGCAAAATAGGATTCTCAATCTTGAACTTCACATTGAGTTGAACTGGAAACTACAGCTCCCCAATTTGACTTGCGTTTGTCTCTTAGTGGTTTAAACTGCTTTTATTTAAATATAATCGTATAGATGAATATAAAATGTAACAAAAAAATTAGGAATAATGGAAAAGAAAAAAGAATTTGATGTTTAAATAGGATTAAAAGAAGCTAGAAGCCTAGAACTATAAACCTTGAAGAAATAGCGTTTTGAATTAATTACAAAAAAAAGCAGTACCAAGGTATATTTAAAGGCCTACTCGTTTTTTTTATAATTGTTTTTTCTATATGTTTTTCAAGCAGCAAAATAAGATTCTCCATCTTAAACATCGCATGAAGCTGAAACTGAAAACTACAGCTCCCCAATTTGACTAGTGCTTGTCTGCTAGTGCTTTAAACTGCTTTCTTTTAAAATTTAAATATAATCATATAGAATATAAAATGTAACCAAAAAATTAGGAATAATGAAAAAAAAAAGAAATTGATGTTTAAATAGGATTAAAACAAGCTAGAACTATAAACCTTGAAGAGAGCTCTAGGAAGCATGGTTTATCAAACTATACCGGGGGTGAGTACAACCGGTACAGATTTGTTGACAAGGAAATAATAACAAGAAAAGATCAATACGTGACAACAAAACAAATGAAAATTCTACCGCAAGTTAGAAACCTACACTTAAAAAACAGTCAGATAAATGCTCCTCCTACAACTAAAGGACTAATTAAAGGTCTCTTTACTCACTTTCCTTGAAGTCGCGGGACTGTGGATGATCAATTCAATTGAATTCCTATCGCACCTTGCTGTAGTCTCAAGGCCTTGAACATTTGAACCATGACCAAGTTCTGTGAGTTCTGTCTATGCATAACAGTCAATACATAACAGTCAATAATCTGCATCTTATATGCTAACGGTAATCACTTTTACATTGCTCATCAGTACCTTGCGCTCTTATAGCAAGCAGGCATGAACATTCCCTGGAAAAGAGAATCATAACATCAACTAAAACCTAATTATTTAATCTGAGAACAATCTACAGGATACCATTGAAGGACGAACATGTAACATATATAATCAAGTTTGGAGTGTATTTACTATAATATAATTATGCCAGCCCAGGACATTCTACCAACCCATTACACAAAATCCTAAGGTACAGCATAAAAGCATTTATAACTTGAACACTAGCTACATGTTAGAAATGCAACAAGTGCATATACTTTCGCACACTTGAGCACACAAAAATGTACATTCTAGATCTTTATATGTGTATGCTTCAGTATAAAGCTCATGAAACAAACAAATTTTTTGAACCACCTTGCATCAAACACCCGGGCAACCTGACCACTTTCTTGTGAATCAGGCAATACTATTTTCCGTTTCAAAGAAAGACTTACTGGATGAATTATAAACCTTATAACCCCTTAATGTTTGTTCATTTTCTCTTTATACATTCAATGCAAACATTAAAGTCTACAAAATCAAGGGACTCAAGAATTTCATTCGACATAAGCCTTTTTATTCTCTTTTCAGAGATATGTCATAAGCACCTATGCCACAACATAGTAGAATTCTCATTGGTTAATTTTCTTTTAGTACCACTAGACGTAACATGCAATGTTTCATTATATGAAGCAACTGTATCAATCAAATATCGCTACTAGACAAAGAACCAGTGGCAATCAAATTTGAGTGCAGAAACAACATAAATTTACTTCCTCCAAATGAACAATAATAAAAAATTTGTCCTACGAGAAAATAGAAACCAAATTCCGTCTAAAAGACGGTACCACATAAGTTTCTGTCAAATTCAAATAACAACCAGTCTTTAACAATAACCGAAAATCTGCTATGGCTTCAACTTTCACCTTCTTGCCATCACCTACATAGATGGCGTGAAACTTAGCACAATCCTTCTTCATATGACCTTCACCCTTACAAAAGAAGCAGCCTGATTGGCTTTCCTTATGCTTCTTCTGTTTCTTAATGGATGACTGGTCAACTGCAACTTCCTTAATAGTCTTTCTTTTCTTACTTTTAAAAATCGAATCATTTAACTCAAGAATAGTACTCAAATTTGCAAATATCATAGAATCAGAACTCACTGTACAAAGAACAAACCAAAACATGCTCACAATCAATACATGTACAAAGATGAAATAACAAATATAAATAAATTTAGACACAATGGCCCAAATCTCATCACAAGGTACCGGTGCAACATTAATATCCAATCTTTGGATTGAAATATTAACTGCAAATGGTATCCTTGGTCAACAATGAATATAGATAATTAACTCTGTTAAACAACGAGCCTATCTTTGGATTGACTATTCACATGGAAAATTTGAAAATTATCACATATTCAATGTCTTGTATACTTTAACATGACCAAACAACAATCCTCATTTGGGTTGATCATTACCCACATGGATCAAGTATACTATCATCTAATGTTCAAAACAGGTAAATTCGTACAACAGAGGTCACTTTGACGACATAAATTACAAACTTACTCATTTCGAATAACAGACATGGCTAAAGATCAAATTCATAGTCTAAATATTCATCAATGATACACCCACAACTTTAATAACATGCAAAACATGATACATAAATTAAAATTGCATGCAACATTGTCCCTACATTGAATCCAAAACAAAAATGATTCAATAAAATGGGCCCAAAAGAGCTCAAAATTTTATGAACGGGTATCATAATCGTACTTAAGTGGGTCAAGAACCACTGAATCGGCCTTAAAATGGCTCGTATTGTTCTTAAACCGCAACAAAAACACCCACACGGCCATAAATAGGCATGAACCGGTTTAAAAATTGGATGAACCGGTCAAAAATAGACCGTATCGGTTCCAAACCCACTGAACCGATTAAAATTTGGCCAAAATTGGTTTTAAAACTGAATGAACCGGTCTGAAAAGCCCTGAATCAGTCTGAAAATCAACTAAACCGATCTGAAAATCAACTGAACCGGTCCAGAAAAGATCCAAATCGGTCCTAAAACTGAATGAACCGGTCTGAAAAACCCAGAATCGATCTGAAAAGGGTCTGAATCGGTTCCAAAACTAAATAAACCGGTCTGAAAAGCCCTGAATCGGTACGAAAAAGGTCTGAATCGGTTCCAAAATGAATGAACTGGTCCCAAAATGGTCTGAATCTGCTCAGAAAGGTGCAAACCGGTTCTGAATCGGTTTTAAACTTAATGAACCGGTTTTGATATAAAAACAAGCCGTATGCGCAGGCGAAAGAAAATCCTTTTTTTTCTTTTTTTAAATCTGATGGATCCGGTCGGGTCTGTCAAGACCCAAGCCTCCCGCTCGGGCGACGTCTTCACTGCTCGCCTGCCGAACAGCAGGCAGGCGGTGGTCTTCCACTAGCAGGCCACCCAACTTCATGGATGGCCGCCAGGACGGCCGGTCGTCGCCCGCCGCAATGGCCGGCTGTCGCCCACCGAAGACCGGTAAGAATCGGTCGGTTCTGCCCCTTTTCAGTTTGTGTGAGGTTGAAAACGGCAGCGGAAAAGCCACTGGTGGGTCACCGGAGACCATGGGTGGGCGCCGGAGGGTCGCACAGCCCCGTCCGGCGACTGGTAAGTCACCGACAGGCCTCTGACCGGCCGTCGACCTCCCTGTCGTCGTCTCTCACTGACCCATTCCTGTCCCTTCCCCTTTCGTGGCTGTGACGGACGCAAGGGAGCCACCGACGGGCCGCCGGTGGGTCGCGCCAGGACGGCCGACAGCTGGCCATCGCCTTCCGGCGAGGGTCGCCAGCCGAAAACCGGCCGTCCTTTGCCATACGCACTTGTGTCTCAGGCGACTGCAGCGGAAGCCCGACGGCTTCCGTTGCTTGCCAACGCAATTTTTTTTTTTAAAAAAAAAAACTTGCAGTCAAGAACAGGGAAGAACCAAACGAGAAGACACACAAAATCATCTAAAAAATCAGCGATTCAACAATGAACATGGGCTCTGATACCAATTGTTGGCATTTCTCCCCTTTATGCATACACAAACGATATGCCCTAAAACAAAATCATGCTCATGCTAAATCATTGAATTAAACAAAACCTTAAACTAAAGTGGAAGCGTACCTGAATCCATCTGAACTGGTTCACGGGAAGTTCACAGCAGGGTCTTCCAGGGTACGTGCGGTCACGCGTGAGGTCTCTCTCAGATAGGAGAAAGGAAAACCCTAGAAACCAACGTCTGAGGCAACCATTGCACGACCTCAGGTAATAATATGAAAGAATCTATTCATGTCCTATAAGGTGTCCCGTTCTTTAGCAAAGTCTATTTGACTTACAAAATATGTGTCAAGTTTGATGATCTTAAGTGATAATAAACAAACATATATAGGCAGTTTTTATCAAATTTTGTTTAAATGTATCTATAGGCATTGAAATGCCAAAACAAAGCGTCATCGTTTGTCTGCTTAATCTTGGGTTGTTTGGAATATCATAAGAAATGTACAACAGAAAAAATGAAGACCCACGCCTTCAAATTTTTCGCTAACTCTCCTCACTCGTCAACGACGTTAGACTTAGAGATCTCACGTTAAAGCCCCAACAAATCAAATTTACACCTTAGAAGAAAAATTCCAAGCTATCTAAGTAGCAAGATCATGTGGCATAAGCCACATTTTTCTGTTTTGGTTAATTAGTTATTAAGATTTGATTTAGCAAGCCCTGTTAAATTTGTTACTAAAAATTATTTGGGATGCGGAACTATATTGGTTTTTTCTATGTATGAAATATTCACAATTTGGATTTGGACAACATTTGCAAGTTGTAGTTGAGCTATATCCTGTAAAATCATTTGGTGGGCCGGCATATGTCTGTCTTAAGGTAAATATCTGCTTAAGTGATTGCATTTTGGGATATTACGTCATTTTAGATGGTATGGAGTAATTTTGAAATGTATAGATACCTGTACGTAATTATGGATTCTTTGATGGGTTGAATCTGTAATTGCCTTTAATATAAAATGGTAGTGATAATTGCTCTATGTTACTAGCTTGCGCCCAGCTGCCAAATATTTACACAAAGAATTTAGATGGTTTTCGTTTTTTGTATTTTTCTATTTTAACTAAAAGCAAAGTGCTTGTATGCTATCCAAAGTTTGAAGCGATATATATAAAAACGAACCAATTAACTAGAGTTACGTATCCAACCAAAATACCAGCTTTCCTAAATGGTTGAACTTTCTGTTGAGTTGGCAGTTGATGATTTGGGGTGAAGTATTGCTTTAAATTAAAGTAGATGTGATGGACCGTTTGCAAAGCACGTCGCTTGATAGAATAGGGAGTGCATCTAACTTGGAAGAACCTCCCCTTTATTCACTAAAATATGTCTGTTGACTAAAAAATGAACCGATATTTGGGGAAAGCTTTTTACCATATTCATTATATATACGAATTAGGAAATGGCCCATATGCACATGAAAATGATCAACCTTTACTTTATAGTTTTTTTTGTCCAAAACCAAATTCAAAAGCAGTTAGAAGAAACAGCGTTTTGAATTAATTACAAAAAAAAAAGAGTACCAAGGTATATTTAAATGCCTACTGGTTTTTTTTATAATTGTTTTTTCTACAAGCTTTTCAAGCAGCAAAATAAGATTCTCAATCTTAAACATCGCATGAAGCTGAACTCAAAACTGCAACTCCCCAATTTGACTTGTGCTTGTCTCCTAGTGGTTTAAACTGCTTTTCTTTAAATATAATCATATAGAATATAAAATGTAACCAAAAAATTAGGAATAATGGAAAAAAAAAAAAGAAATTGATGTTAAAATAGGATTAAAACAAGCTAGAACTATAAACCTTGAAGACAGCTCTGGGAAGCATGGTTTATCGAAACTATACTGGGGGTGAGTACAACCGGTACAGATATATAGTATATACCAGTGACTAATCTTGCGCCAGAGGTCGGCTGTACAAATCACCGCTATAGATTTATACCGGTGATGACCTGGGCTGCTAGAGGTCGTCACCACTGTAGACGTGTACCGGTTGATTAGCCACCGGTATATCTTTCGTGTAACTGGAAACCCCCACCCAACCATAAATTACCAGAGTTGATTGAGATGCACAAACGGCTTATGTGCTCCTCAGGAACTGTTCTCTCTCTCGGTCTTAAGATTAACGCTTGGATTTTTTTTACTAATTTTTTATCATATAGTTATATTTTCTTCAGTGTGTTTTTGTTTTTGTTTTTGTTTTTGTTTACTTTTTTGTCAGTGCATTCAGCCAATGTTGGATGAAATGGGTTCCATCTTGCAGCATCATGAATCCAGGCATAGCGAAACGGCAAAATTAGTGACCTTTAAGATCCCGTCAAGCATATCTTGCTCTGGAAAGATCTCTGTACGTTGTTGCTCACCTCTTCACGCAAACCTGAACAGAAACGTTTGGGAGAATATAATACCAGGTAAAGGAGAAAGTAGTAGAAACATGAAATGGTTATAGCTGGAACTTTTGGACAAGATAATTTACTGCATTCTCCAATATCCCAGTCTTGGAGTAGGCACCAAATGACCTGCTAGGCATCAAACAAGCACAAGAACTAAGAGAGGTGAATGATCTTCTAAACTTCACAACTGAACAATAAATCCTCTGAAATTTTTGAAAATGTAAAAGTTATTGCTTTTTAGGTGTTTAAAGTAAACCTAGAGAATAAGAGGCAAAGTAGAGCAAAATCAATGATCAAACGACCATATACAATTGCATGTGTTGATGCTTTACCTAGGCCACCACTGAATTACAGAAAAGTGAGAAGGCGATAATATGGTGCAGATTTGTTGACAAGGAAATAATAAGAGGAAAAGATTAATATGTGATATAACGAAACAAATGAAAAACCAACCGCAAGTTAGAAATCTATACTTACAAATGAAAAATCAACCGCAAGTTAGAAATATATGGTTAAAAAGAAGTGGGATAAATGTTCCTCCTACAACTGGAGGACTAATTAAAGGCCTCTTTACTCACTTTGCTTGAAGTCAATGTGGGACTGTGGATGATAAATTCATCTAAATTCCTATCGCACATTGCTGTAGTCTCAAGGCCTTGAACATTTGAACCATGACCAAATTTTGTTTGTGCATAACATTCAATAATCTGAATCTTATATGCTAATGGTAATGACTTTTTACATTGCTCATTAGTACCCTGCGCTCTTATAGCAAGTAGGCACAAACATTCCCTAGAAAAGAGAATCATAACATTAACTAGAACCTAATTATTTAATCTGAGAACAATCTACAGGATACCATTGAAGGAGAAACATGAAGGAAAAACATGTAACGTATGTAATCAAGTTTGAAGTGTATTTCCTATAATATAATTCTGCCAGCACAGGACACTCCACCAACCCACTACACAAAATTCTAAGGTACATCATAAAAGTATTTATATTTATAACTTGATCACTGGCTACATCTTAAAACTGCAACAAGTGCATATACTTTAGCACACTTGATCACAAAAAAATGTACATTCTTGATCTTGATATGTGTATGCTTCAGCATAAAGCTCATGAAACAGATGATTTTTTTTATCCAACTGGCATCTAATGCTGGTGGAATCAGACCACTTTCTTGCGAATCAGGCAGTACTATTTTGCCAGTGAAACCAATGAACTTTGTTGGACAAATCAGGTCCAAGATGGTAGCAATATAACCATAAATATCATTCATGGCCATGTCCAGCGAAATAAAAGCTTGTGATTCTACAGGTTTCTGCATATCTCATGAAAGTTTCTGGTCATAAAGGAACCTCAAGCAAAAAAAAAAACATAGAGAAGAATATAACATTGTCAAAAGGATCTACAAGACAATAAAAGAAATAACTAAAGGAATATCTAAAACATAGAACAGAAGCAATGAGTAAATTGGATGTAAGATAGCTTTGAAAATGCTTTGATATTTACCTGTTAATATCATTTTGATTAATCATAGCTTTAAGAGGCAGTATTTATAAAAAGTTGCAGATATATGTGACCATTGAAGGAAAAACATATCTGTATATGATACATAAACGTTGGTATTGCAAGTGTGTGCAGTCCTAGATTCAAGTTCAACATCACCACCACGAAAATAGCAAAGTGATAGGTTATGCATGTTAAGTGCATGTGTTGCATATATTATCTGTAGGAAATAATATCTTTGAGCTTTGTTTGCTCAATCTGATCATTTTGAGACCTTATATGTATAACTATACCATTTTTAAAATTAAGAACAAGCATTTCAATGACTTAGTAAAAAAAAAAATTCAACATAGAGGCATTGAAGAAATGCACAATGACACTATCCACGACTGGAAGGGCAACCTCAAAGGGAATGAAATCACCAATAGGAGAGTGCTACCAATTGTTCAAGAAACGTAAGAGACATTCCCATTAAAGGTATTCTAATAAACGACATAGGAAAATGGAGTTTTTTGTTTTGGTCATTTTCTAGTCCACAAAAATTTGTATCATTGCAAAGCAATTAGAAGAAATAGCGTTCTGAATTAATTGTAGGAAGAAAAATCTTAAGAAGAGTGCCTGGACTTTTAATCTGACTAGTAGATCTGTGTCCATTTGGAAGGATATTATGTCTGCCCGAATCAAATTCGTATGAAAATCCATTGGATGGTGGGAGACTCCATACAAGACATTCATCAAATATCAAGTTGAAGAAGATTAGAAGTGCACATGAAGTATGGAAAAGTGTACTTTAAAAATGTGCCTGAAACAAGTTCCATTATTTATGTCAAGTTCCTGTGGAGGAACCCGCAGTACTCCATATACCGACAATATGAACCCAAGCACGTGTACCATCTCAAACCAAGTGACCAACAAAATATGTCATGCTAGGATGCCTCCCAATGAATTATGTCCCAAGTATGCACATGTACTTTATGAATGTGCCAAAGATCATAATAACATTAGAGTTTATCTGGCTTGATGTATGAAGGTCACAAATATAATACGTTTATCAGACAACAACTTTATTTTCCTTAGCACAAGGAATTTGAGACTGAAGTTTAACAGGTTCCAGTATTGAGTTTTCCAGATGTGATAAGATTGTTATCTGGGCAGGCCAGGTCCGGCCAAATTATAGGGCTTTATTAAACTTGGTTCATGATGCATTATACACACCTCATGTACGTAACAATTCATTTTGGCTAGATATATGTAGTTCTGTTCTCTATAGAAATTTTTGAAACGTTATGGTTGGGTTATTCATGCTGCAGTCTTGCACAGAGGAACTATTGAGACATCCTGGGGCATTAATTGGGAAGTAAACTCTTTGAAGCCTGCACTTTTTAGTCTCAAAATGCCATCCTTGATGAATGCAATCCATAGGACAAAAGAGGTATCAGTCGTGAGTATTACCACTTTCTCTACTTACTAATTTCAATACTGCACACTGTTAACTAGTGCATGAATCTAAACTCAATTGTTCTTCTAATGGTGGAAGATGGCGTCTGGCATTTCCTATTCTACTCTATCAAATGGAGCAAATTGCAAGAACAGAAATGGTTATCCGCAGAGCCACGTTGGGCCTTGGGCCTGGTGCTAATCGGAAACCCCTACAACTGACCCACCCTTTGCACACATGCAAATAATCCAAGGCATAAATAAATCCATGTTTGGTATCACTTATGCATTATGATCAATTATGATGGGCAGATAATTATGTTACGATAAGTTAAGAGCAGCAGTGAAGAAGATGAAAATGATTTTTTTTTGGGCATTCAAGAATCCCACCATTCAGTTTTATGCTCATTCAATATTTCATATAGCCGCATTTTGTTAACATTCAATAATCACTTGGTCTTTCTCAACAACACAACAGGTCAGATCTCCTGCCCATTTGCTCTTATAAATAATTGAATAAGAAACAAAGCGTGATGAAACAAGACAGAGCAGCAGCCGAAGTGGAAACAAGAAGAAGCAATCACGGTTGGGGAATCTACCTGTTATGTATTTCTAGAAATTATAAGATCGGGATATTAGGTAATCATGGACTCATGGTCGATTTCTACGAATAACAGGAGTTAAAGTCGCATGGATCGATAAATTTTTACTGTACAAAATTTTCAAAGCGCGCTATGGCAAACCCCTACTCACTATGGTGCACCGCCAACCCAAAATCAAAAGAAGAATCACAAAAAAAAAAGAGAAAAATGAAGGAATCAAGAAACAGGAAAGGGGAACAAGCTGATTACAAAGTATAGGCACAAAATGGAGAATAAAATGGCTTACCTGATTACAGAAACTAACGATGATGACTAAGATCAGCGAAGAGGATTGCCTTTCCTTCTCTCACAGGGGCGTGCACCAAAAGCCTTCACTCATCCAGTGTCACTCCTCCCCCCTTCACAGAAACGGTTCCTCTTCACGACATACAATGGTAGGGTCTGCCCCGGATGCGATGTGCAATTCTTCAAAGATCAAGACCCTCTCCCGGATCTAGGAGGATAATGCGGCAATAGGTTTAAAAAATTAATACAATTAAATGTTTCCCCGCCGGACAGTCACCCCGGCTCAAGAGTAGGTCAAGTTATACAAGTAAGGCTTTCCCAACCCGGCTTAGCCTACTACAAATTTTGCTAGAGAGGTTGAAGAGGTTTTACAATGCGCGTGCGATACAATGATTTTAAACCACTCTTCTCACTCAACAATCTACCCTGTCATACAATCCTTATACGGAACAAACCACACCCTTTTACCCCTAGGTGGTCTACAACCCGGAAATCGTGTCCTTGGCGATGTGCCTTGGAGGGATTCCAGCCGGTTGTGGGTGCCAACGGCGGGATGAAAACAAGAACTCCCTTAACCCCGGATCTATAGGGTGATCCGAATTTACCTCCCAAGGCTTCGCTTGGGGTTCCACCGAAGGTAAAGGCCACAACGTGAGTTGTTCCTTCGGTAATCCGCTTCTCCTCTTCTATTCTTCCTCCGGAATCAATATACCTTAGATAGAATTATAAGAGCACCAAAATAATCAAGTTCTATCTAAGGATGAACGTATGAGAGAGAGGGAATATCTTCACCGGATTTACAATCGACCCCAAGAGTAGCGGTTTGTCGATTGGGGGAAGCTATCGCCGATTTCGCCCAGCGAGCGCGGTTCCTTCCCTCTCGGGCTTCAACTCCTCCACGGGTAGAGGTTGAGCCGTCATCCCTTTTGCTGGAATTCAAGTCACAGGGCAAAACCAGCAAGCATTATGGTCAAGAAGTTAACTAAGAAAGCAACTTCGAGTAGAGGATAGCTGTCACCCGTTAGACCAATTAAACCCCAGTCTTTGTAATGTTTGGGGGAAGTGATCGCCGGAGCGCCGGCGGACGTTGAGGCTACCCTCAAGTTACGCTCCTCTCCTTCGAGTTTAACTCCTCCCAAGACACGATCCAGCCACACCACTTGCACCGAACGTATAGGGAATAGAGCAATCAAGAACGTGAATAATCAAGATCAAAAGAGCCAAAGGTTAATGCACTTCACCGGATCTTAGTTTAACCCCTAGGAAGTGATGTGAATAGGGGGAGGCTAGCGTGGGAAGCGCCCATGCACGTGTGACTTCCTTGATCTCCGGTGACTTTGGAAGCTCCGGTGAGGGATGTAAGTCGGAATCCGGCTGGTGTTCCTTTGCTCATCTTGACTCCTAGGTTGAGAGTGCCTTCCCGATTGATGGTGCAAGACCTTTCCTCGATAGGCTAGAATCTTCCTTGATGGCATTCGAGATCTCCAAGGGCGACGTTGATTCTTGCCTTAGCTGGAATATGACCAGGTTCAATGCATCTAGACGTATCTCCTTCCCTTGATTGTTGGAGTCCAATCCGGAAGGAAGATCTTGCATAGGAGGGGCGAGCTGCCTTGTGCCACGTGTGTCCTTCTTTAGGCGCCACCTCGTACCTGCCTTAGAGAGAAGGGTCCAGGTTCAACGTACCTAGCCCGCGGCAATCCTCTTTCCAAACCTGCCGTGAGAGAATCGGAAGGTGATCGCGCCAAGATCCTTCCTTTTTTGGAACGGAAGGGACACTTGGCGCCCGTTCCAATCTCCTCGCGACGCCTTCCCTTTTCGTCGCCAATCTACCCGCCCAAATGGTTGGCGCCTCACCCCACGGCGTGCCACATGTCCTCCCGGAGATCCACAGGTAATCTCCTTCCAAAAGCGTCGCCAAGGGGTCGGGTTGGCTGGCTGCGCCCTAAGGGCGCTCAAAAGTTGCCTTTTAGGCACACTTTTGGGCGCTAGGGTTCTTGTGAGCTTTCCAGACGAGTTTACCCTTGCTATTCACGAATTAAATGAAATTAAATCAGATTAATGCAAGGGTAGACTCGGAAATAGTTACCCACGACTCAGGTCAGGCCGGAGGGCGTCGGAATTGGCCGGAATTCTGATCGGATCTCAGATCGTCCCCATGAAATCCGGCAAACAGTGCTTCAGGCGGAAAGAAAGTGCAGACGACGATTCACCCATCAAATGAACTCCGTTCGTCGTGAATTTTGGATATGTTGTAGGAAATTTAATTACAAATCCAACCATATAAGGTGCGCCCAAAAACTCCACCGGAATCGTGAGATATGGCCTCTGCAACAGGCGGTTCTGCGGCGGCAAAAACAGCAACTTCCGCGGCGGATTTGACTGATGCGCTGATGTCCGATCGCTCTGAAATTTTAGTATGTTGTTCTTGACTTCAAGACCTTTCCAACGAGTCCAAGAACGCCTCAAAACTCCTAGCCAATCGTCTGGAATAGCCTCTGTAACAGAGGCTATTTTCTGAACTTCTATAGAAATCTGCGACTCCTTCTCCACGCGATTTCTCCTTCGATCTTCTTCTTTCTTCCGCGTTTCTTCTTTTTCTTCCTCGCCTTCACTTCCCCTTTCGATGCAGATCAGTTTGGGAAGTTTAGATGTCTTACTCACCTCGATTTGCAGCAACGAGAAACTGGAATTTAGGCGATTGGTCTGGCCCAGCCGGATGTCTTCCACCTCTCACTCGATGCTCCACGCGGTGAGTCTCCTCCTTCACGTGCTACCGCTGGATCAAACTTATTTAGGCGTAAGATCTCTCCCACGGATGCTAGGCCTGCTCCCTCGTTGAGGTTGTGATGAAGGTGGAACCGATATCTCCTTTCCCAAGCAATAGGAAGTCGGTTTGCTTGGGCGCACAAGGGGAAATCACCGGTGTCGATTTGTGAAGATGAGCCGGTGTTAGACCGATGCTCGAGAGCAACTGAATTCGCCGGACTCCTCCTCACACCTTCTGGTTTCCTCGGCCTCTACACCCTTCCATGGTCGAAGGGAGTGCACCAGGAAAGAAGGTCACGTTGCTGGTTCAACCGGTGACGGATTCCGGTCGCCGTCCCTACGGTTAAACTCACAATTCCTTTCACACGAGAGTGAAAGCTTCGGTGTAGTGCTGGAATCTCCAGCCACGCCCTAAGGACCAGATTCTCCACACGGGAGGAAGAGAGAGAATGTCTCCAAAATTCAATTTCGATAATGAGCAAATGTCAAAGTTCGGGGTTTATATAGTACACCCGAACTGGATCTACGAGGGTCTCAAACGAGACTAAATCCAAACCAAAACTTACAAATCAAATCAAACAATGCTATAAGCAAACTAAAGCAAAGTATAATCAAATAATATCTGTAATGTGTATGGGCCAGAGGCCCCACCTCGCCCGGGTTCGCTCGAGCTTCGCCATAAGAGTCTTCTAGTGGGTCCGAACCCACTAACCTTGATCCAAGTCTGGATCACCCGTCCTCTCCTCCAAGCCGAGCCCACCAATGCCTAAGTCATGTGTGATTAGGCCCTCCTCCACCGATCCAGTGTAGACCGGGTCTTCAACTCCTAGGCTAAATGTGCCTAGGCCTTCACCATCCGAACAAGGTAGGTTCGGGTCTTCCTCCTCCAAGCAAGGTGCGTTTGGGTCTTCTTTATCTAGACCGGGTGGGTCTAGATCTCCTAGACCGAGCCCTCCTAGGTCTTCTTCGTGCAAAGGCTTCTTAACCTCCCTTGAATTTCCCACGCTTGCTCGACTTGGCGCCTTGACATCCTCCGTTGTATGAGTTGAGGACTTAACCTCACAACGATTAATCCCGCTCTTCTCTGTAGAAGTCGTAGGGAGACTTAGAAAATTAGCCTCCCTAGGATTTTGACCCGCTTTTGTATTTCCCGCAACCTGTTTACCGCCAAGCTCAAGAGAAAAATCGTTAACCTCCCTAAGCTTTTGAGCGCCTTCGGCGGAGGTGCCTAGGGGAGGAGTACGAGTCCTAGTAAGGCTCGTATCATACAAACATCAAAGAGAGAGAGAGATGGTTACCTGTGGTGGAGAGGCGGTGATGCACACATCTGAAGATCTGAGGTAGAGTTGATGGCAGCGAGCAAGGATTGAAAGAGAATCGAGAAGGGGAGAGCTAGTTGTTTGTTGTTGTCGTTTTTCTTTTTTAGAAGGTATCAAAGGGTTTGAAGGCTCTCATTATAGGGGTTAAAGGACTTTTTTTTTTGTCTTTTGGACAGAAGAACCCATTGTCTTAAGCGGTCTTCTGTCCAGTGAATAGCACATGTTTTCAACAACAGACTGTCCTTGGAAATGTGTTTTACTTGAATCAAACGCCCGCTTAGGGCTGTGAACGCAATCATTTCCATAATTTAATAGATGACGTCCACTCCCATGTGTTTCCTGTGTCTAGGGTCTGCATAGCCCTTTGTTTGTTTTACCATGTACTTCCTTTACTTATGTTTGTTTACTTGTAAGTGAGTACCCTCCCAAAGGTCTAAGTGTCATGTTTTTCTATGTTTTGGTTGATCGGCATTGGAATCCTTGTATGCGGCTTCGGTCATCTCATGTAAGCAAGTTAAAGATTATTCTCTTTTCTTACCTCTCTCGTGATATACAAGTTTTCTAAGTTGAATACATTGCGAGATTTTTTTATTTACACAGCTTTCTTTATGCACTTGTTTTCCAAAACAATCTTTGTGCCCCTTTTGTTGGTTTGAAGGCTGATGGCAATTAAGTTCTTGCCGTGCCACATGGACTGAAGGATTCAGTCTGTGACAACTGGTATCAGAGCCAAGTTCAGCTCAATATGGAGAAGCAATTGGAGAGTTAGTGTAGAACAACATGCCGACAAGCGTTGATCGATGACGTCATAACGACTCAATACAATATGTGAAGAGCCAAGGGCAAGGGTGTGGTCCAGTCGAACGAGGTGGGGCACATCCCATGGTTATGAAGACCTAGCCGAAGTGGTGAACAAGCCGGTTGCCGACATAGCTACTCAAGAAGAAGCGTTGGGCAATGCAGTCGAGTCTTTCGAGGAAATGAGGGACGAAATGAAGACCCTGCGGGAACAGATGGCCAACCTTATGGCCTTGAATCGGTCACTTGCTCACACGGTGACCGCACTGCAAGCTGAAGTCAAGGAACTTCAGGCAAAGAACCATACTCTACAACGACAAGTTTCTATAGGTGGAGGTGATGATCGACCAGCTAGAGTCGACGTTCAATAGCCCGCAAAATATAATGGAAATCAAGATATTCGAGTGATCGATAACTTTTTGTTCCAAGCGAAATATTCTTGGACGTTCAGGACATTGTGGGAGATGACCTTCAGGTCAACAGCACCGCCATGCTACTCGAGGGAGATGTTGTTGCATGGTGGATTTGGAAATGACTTGACATTCAAAAGGGGATATGCACAATAGACAATTCCGATGATTTTCCGTGAGAGTTAAAGAACTACTTCATGCCCTCGAATGCAAGACGTCATGCTTACCGAATGGTCGGTGAATTGAAACACACAAGACCTTTGCGAGACTATGTGAGGACCAATCAAAGGCTCATGTTGGATGTACTAGATATGTTGGAACAAGATAAACTGGACATGTTTATTTTGGGACTTCAGCCGTGGGCACAATCCGAAGTGGAAATGTGTAATCCAAAGACCTTGGAGGATGTTTATGTGATAGCAGAGCTTGGCCAATACCCAGCTGAAAAGCTACACTAACAACACCTTCAAACCTTCAAAGAAGTCTGACCATAGAGGAAAGAAGGAGGATCGACAGGAACATATAGGGGAATCATCGACCCAACATCAAGTCAAGAAGAAACATTTCTTTCGTAAGAACAACAATTTCCAAAATGAAGTGCAAAATTGTTGATTATGCGAAGAGAGACACTTAGCCAGGCAATGTCCAAAGCATCTAACAAAGGACAACCAAGCAAGTACTTCAAAACAATCTACTAATGCGGCACAAGTTGAAGAAGGCGAAAGACCAAAGGTGGGTACACTTCAACTTCTGAATATGATGAAAATGAAGGAAAAAGCGAATGTGACAGCGACACCTTCTAATGAACTAATATACCTAGAGATTCTGGTAAAAGAAAAGCCTACAATGGCTATGGTAGACACGGATGCCACGCACAACTTCGTCTCAGATGAGGAGACGAAGAGACTGGGTCTCACCCTTGAGAAGGGAGAGTTATGCATGAAGGCAGTGAACTCAGACGCAAAACTCATCCACGGAGTAGCTCGGGATGTGGTTGTGAAGTTTGAGAGTTGGTCAGGCAAAACCAACTTCTTGGTGGTCCCAATGGATGATTTTTCGATGATTCTAGGCATAAAACTCCTTAACATAACAAAAATGGTTCTGATGCCTCACTTGCGCGGCAACAATATTATGGATGAGAAGTCCCCTTGCATGGTCCTTGCAGTAGCGATGAAGAAGGATAATGGTAAGGCTGTGATGATATCCGCTCTTTAATTGAAGAAAGGTCTGAAGCATGGTGAAGATACGTACTTGGTGGCAATCAGGGAAGTGCCTAAAGACTCCATTGGTTTGGTCCCAGAGGCGCTTGCACCTGTCTTAAAGGAATTTGCAAGAACAATGCCTGCATAGCACCCTAAACGGCTGCCACATCGACATGAAGTAGATCATGCTATAGAACTCATTTTTGGTGCCAAACCCATGGCAATGGCACCTTATTGAATGGCCCCTGTAAAATTGAAGGAACTTTGGCGACAACTGGAGGAGATGCTGGCTAGAGGTATAAAGGTCCTCCAAAGCTCTTTTTGGTATACCAGTTTTATTTCAAGCAAAACATGATGGCTCCAAAAGACTGTGTGGATTATCGAGCATTAAACAAGGTAACAGTGAAGAACAAATATCCCTTACCTTGCAGATCTTTTTTAATAGCTCGGTGAAGCACGAGTATTTTCCAAGTTGGACTTTCGATCAGGATATTGGCAGGTTTAAATTGTTGATGGTGACGAGCCGAAGACAAATTGCGTCACTCGCTACAGTGTCATCGAATTCTTGGTAATGTCATTCGGGTTGACAAATGTCCTTGCAACTTTTTCAACTCTAGTGAACAAGATATCCTATACGTACTTAGATAAGTTCGTGGTAGTCTATCTTGATGATATTGTGGTGTACAACAGCTCAACGGGAGACCATGTGAAACACCTTCGGACAGTGTTCAAGGTGTTGAAGAAAAAACAAACTACATGTGAAGCGCGAGAAGTGCTTACTCAGCCAACAAGAAATCAGTTTTCTCGGTCATATTGTGGGAAAAGGTTAGCTACAGATGGACGTGGAAAAGGTGAGGGGTATTCAAGACTGGAAACCGCCAACCAATGTACCAGAGTTGTGTTCTTTCCTCAGCTTGGCGAACTACTATCGGCAATTCATTGATGGGTAATCTTTGATAGTTGCGCCTCTCACTGATTTGCTGAAGAAAAATTGAACTTGAGCTTGGGAAGGACTTGAAAAAGATGCCTTTAAGAAATTGAAGAAGGCCCTGACGCAGGAGCCTGTGCTCAGGTCACTCGACCACACCAAGAAATTTGAAGTCCACACAGATGCTTCAGATTTTTCTATTGGTAGAGTATTGATGCAGGATAGTCACTCATTTGCTTATGAGAGTAGAAAACTTAAAGACGCAGAACAACGATACTTCGTGCACGAAAGAGAAATGACAACTATTATCCACTGTCTTCGCACATTGAGACATTATTTGTTGGGAGCTCAGTTTGTTGTGAAGACTGATAACGTAGCCACAAGCTACTTTTAGACTCAAAATAAGTTGAGCCCAAAGTAGGCCCGATGGCAAGAATTCCTTGCAAAATTCGATTTCGCCTTGGAGTACAAGGCAATGAGAACAAACATTGTAGCCGACATACTAAGTCGGAAGGCGGAGTTGGCAGCTACTCAGATGACATCATCTGAAGTACAACTTGAGGGTGTTCTTCTTGGGCGGATTCGAGAAGACATGAAACAGGACCTTATGGCCAAGCACTTGGTCGTGGCAGCTGAAGTAAGAAAAACGCGATGATTCTGGTTGCGTGATGGACTTCTAATTGCAAAGGACATACGTGTGTTCGTACTTAGATGGGGCAATCTTCGGTGAGAGTTGTTAAAGGAATGTTATGACTCGTTGTGGGTAGGTCATCCTAGCCAAGAGTGAATGTTGGCACTACTTGAACATGGTTATTACTGGCCACAAATGAGAGATGATGTTGAGACATATGTAAAAACGTACTTGATTTGCCAGTAGGATAAGGGAACGAATCAGAAGACTGTCGGCCTTTTGGAGTATCTTCCTATTCCAGAACATCCATGCGAATGCGTATCCATGGATTTCATCGTCAGCTTACCCAAAGTTGACGGTTTTGGCTCTATCCTTATCTTTGTGGTTGTGGATAGATTCTGGAAGTATGCCACTTTCATCTCATCCTCTAAGGAATGTCCCACGGAGAAGACGACAAAGTTATTTGTGAAACATATAGTGAAGCACTCAAGTGTGCCGAAAAGCATTGTAAGTGATCGTGACGCTCGCTTCATAGTAAAGTTTTGACACAAAGTATTTCGTTTGTTGGGTTTGGAAAAATTATTCTCAATAAGTTTCCACTCGCAAACTGATGGCCAAATTGAATGGATTAATGACTTGTTGGAGCAATACCTTCGGCACTATGTCAGCTCGAATCAAAAGAATTGGGTGAAATTGTTGGATGTAGCTCAATTTTGCTACAATTTACAGAAGGGCGAGTCTTCTGGACATAGTTCATTCGAGATAGCCACTGAGCATCAACCGTTGATGTCTCATACCATTGCAACCCAAGAGAAGGGACAACCTACTTTTACCTATCAGTCTGTCTGTGACTGGCACGAACAAACGGAGTTGACTAACGTGTTCTTACATAAGGCCACCAAAAAGATGAAGAAATTTGCAGATTAGAATCAAAGGCCAATGAAATTTTGAATGGGTGACCAAGTCCTCGTGAAGCTTTATCCTGATCGCACGGACATCTTCCGTGGTCGACACATGTCAATAATCTGCAAGTATAAAGGGCCATTTACAGTGTTAAAGAGAATCGAGAAGCTAGCCTACAAGCAAGACTTGCGCTAGATTTTAAGGTGCATTCAATGTTCCATGATTGTCATCTGAAGTCCTTCTACTTTGATGAGGAAGACCTTGATAGAAGCGTCCCAAAACGAGACCTGATCATGCAACGAGCTTCGGTGATCAAGCGAGCGGTGGACCGACAGATTGAATAAATTCTTCGGCACAAAACAAACTATCTAGGCGAGTAAAAAAAGTACCAAGTGAAGTGGATAACTGAGCATAACTCAACCTGGGAGTATGCATTTCGAATGAAGCAGCGCTACCCGCTGGAAGTCAAAGCTTATAATGAAGCAGCTGGTGCCGAGGACGGCGCATGATTTGAAGGGGGGCCTCTTCCCCTTTGTCTAGAGCCTATACAGTCATTTGCTTTGCTTTGCTATGTACTTCTTTTGCTTAATTTAAGTCGTTGGCTTATGCTTGTTTACTTGTAAGGGAGTACCTTTCCATTGATTTTCTTACGAATCTCATGAAAGCAAGTTAAGATCATTCTCCTTTCTTACGAATCTCATGATGTACAAGATTTTCAAGTTGAATATGTTACTAGATTTCTTTATTCACATCACTTTTTTTTTATGCATTTGTTTTCCAAAACTATCTTTGAACCCCTTTTGTTGGTTTGAAAACCAATGACAATGAGGTTTTTAAACTGCTGCGCCGAACGGAATAAATGAGTCAGCCGGGTCACAACCACACGTGCAACTCAACGTCTGAATCGTCCATCGACAACGCTCTCCGGTGGTGTCGGAAGCATCGTGTGTCGCAGGGACGTAATCGCATTTAACGTCCTGGCTTTTGCCAAGTTACTGGCTCTCCTGTCTCGTGTACCATAGGGTTTCTGCACTTACGAATTTAGCAAAGCATGCAGCCAACGAGTCGTCTTCTCTCCCGCGGTCGTCGGCATTCTTTCACATGTAACCGCTGCACATCTATCTTCCCGCTCGTCATCCCGTTCGAAATCCTTGTTACCCTAGTTCCTCGCAGGAGCATCTCCACTCCGTCACTTGGGTTGGAAATGGCCCTTTCCCACCCGGTCTACACGGTCTGGGGATCCAACACTGGCGTCGGGAAAACGCTAGTGTCTGCTGGCCTCGCAACCGCAGTGCTCTGCCCTGCCTCAAGGCCCTCGTGCCCTTCAACATTCCTCTATGTTAAACCCGTTCAGACGGGATTTCCCGACGATTCCGATTCTCGGTTTGTCTTCCGTAAAATCTGCGAGTTTTTCCTTCACCAGAGACCGAAAACCAGCTTGTTTGCATCGAATCAGGCGGTTAAGTCCTCTCTCGTTGCGGCGAAGAGGCTCCCTGATATATCGATCGATGAGAGGACTGGAAATGATAGTGGACTTAGGGAGCTATGCTCTTTCGAGGAGCGGAGGATGTGCGGTGCGGATTCCTCGACGGATGGATTCGAATTGGTGTGCAAGACGCTGTACGGGTGGAAGGAGGCAGTGTCTCCGCATCTGGCGGCAGAGAAGGAAGGTGGGGTAGTTAGTGACGAGGAGTTGATTGATTCATTGCAGAAGTGCTTGCAGCTGCACTCTGTGGATGGAGATTTTGGGAGCGAAGCCCAGATGTGGAGCGTGATCGAGACTGCTGGCGGTGTCGCTAGCCCAGGGCCTTCTGGGTCGCTTCAGTGCGATATTTATAGGTTTTGATCCCTCAGCTCTGTCTCAGCCTTTTCACTTCCTGTTGTTTCTGCTTTTCCATTCCTGATGGAAGGTCATGAATTACATCTGTTGAGGAATTCAGATGGCATAGAGTTTGGACTTTCAGAAATTAAGATAATCAGATGAGTTGGTGATCTTCTTATGGGATTTTCAATTGATAGATAACGTAATGGCGCATCCAGGATTATGCGGATAGCGTGGAATAAGGTGACTAATGATGTTGATGGATTTGTAGATATGCACCGAGTATGGGTATTCGTCAGAATTTAGTAAAACCAGTGGAATATGTTGGTAATTTTTCACAAAGCAAGAGGAACGTAAGGTGACAATATGCGGCTAAAGAGTAAGTACCTACTGATGAATTAAGATGTTTCACCCGTATCGCTTGTACTTCGACGATCACTATAAGTGCGAGACCCGGGAAGCAGCCATGAAGTGCGTGTATTACCCCTCTTAATCAGAACCAGAATAAGAGAAAGCGGCAGACTAGGAGAAGCGGATTATTTATTAATAGTGCAATCTTACTGAAGCAGCCTTTGGTGTCACAATATCATAATGGCAAACGAGTATTCGACAAGCAAAGATACTTTTACGCATGCATCCTTTATCCATGGTTGCTGTTCAGAAAAATTGGTGCCTTTGTCAACTAATCACTACAACAAAAGAAAAAAAAACAGAAATTTTTTATGTGTAGAGGAACATTTACTTGACTGTTAGTAATAATTTACTGTGCCTTTATCAATTTCGCTGCTAGGAAGATGCATCTTGTAGTTGTTAGGATAATATGCATTTTTATTTACTGTGCTACTGTTTCATCTTTCACTTCAACAAACTATGGTCTAAATACACTTTTTCATCTTTCCTTTCAACAAATTTTGGGTACATGTATGCTAATTCTTGTTGTGCTATTTCATCCAGAGCATTTCGTTTACCAGCTATTCTTGTTGGTGATGGACGCTTAGGCGGCATTTCTGGGACTATTTCTGCTTATGAAAGTTTGAAACTTAGAGGATATGATATTCCTGCAGTTATTTTGGAAGATCATGGCCTGCGTAATGAGGAGAGCCTATTGTCCTACTTGAGGAATAGGTAATTTCATCTAAAATTTAGTTTTTTAGAATGCTTGACCTTGTTGATGCATAAACTTGTCTTTAGGTGCTGTATTTTGTCGAGTATCTTTTAGAAGCCAATTTGGTCAATGTTAAATGTTGGATGCAGTTCCTACTTCCTAGAACTGTAACATTGTCTATCAACCTGCGGGCGGCCAAAAGATATGCTCAAAACTATCTTCAAAATAATTTATCTACTGAAATCACAAGAATATGATTACCAAGAAATATGAATCCTGATATACACCACTACTTGTCTATTTTACATGATTGGACGACTCACACGTGGAGATGAATATTGGCTGCCAATTCAACAGCATTACTGCCATTGACTTTTTTAAAGTAAAGTTGTTATATGTCTATTTGTGAGCCACTGATCTTATTGGTTTGATGGGTTATTATGTCATGTTGAAAATAGGGGAAACGAGAAAACATTAAAAAAAAAAAAATTATGCAACATTGAAGGTACTCTAAAAAAAAATCACACATTTTTATCATGGTTTTTCAGGAAATTTTTGTCCTTTTAGTGAAATGAATATGCATTTCAAGTTACTTGGGTTTATTTGTACTGTTTAATATTTTTGAATTTTTATCAATGTTTTTTAAGAAAATATAAAACTTGAATTTCTTATTTTTTTAGTTATTTTTTATCTTATAGGTTTTGAATTTCCTACATTTTCTCAAGAAAAATACATGTCTCAGTTAATACTTGCAAAAGACCATATTTATGAAATCCCAATAATGCTACATTAGATGTAGGCAGCAACTCTCACCTTCCACACTGATCTTTGACAGCATTCCAACCACAAGAAGGAGGTTTCCAAAGAAATTCAGAGGCCAATCTCGGATACACAGCAATATGACTGGTCACCAAGGCATTAAGGCCTAAGACACAACACAGGACTTGATCGAACGAAGAAAATTTTATTAAAACACATCAAGAATGATGTGAAACACTTGAAATGTAATGACTAATATGCTATTCATATTTATAGCTTTATACAAATCAAAGCACAAGAGAAAGTAATTAGGCTAGAGCGAGCTAGCCATTGGACCAGCTCCAATGGCTCTGGAAGAGCCATTGGAATTTGCAGCCGGCTGATGACTAGCAATACAAATGTGTACATATATATATGTGTGTGTGTATATATAAATTTATTGTTTTGGTGATATTTTCAAAATAACATGAACTTTCATGTTTTTTTTGTTTTTCCATATTTTTTGTTTTAATGAAATTTCTTGAAGAAAACAGCAATATTTGTAACAATAGTTAGAATTATGAAAAACTGCAGTAAATGAAGGTCAATATTCCAGCTGTTGTGGAATTATCACAAGTAGAAGCGTCTAAGCAACCTTTATGTGTATATCTAACACATACATATATTCATTTGTTTGTTTATTTATTTGTTGATGTATGTATGACTGCATGAATTATGTATGTATACTTTCCAGAATCCTCAATATTACTAGCATATATTACTTTCTTTTCTTCTTTCCCCTTCTGTCATATGGCAAATTGGTATACAAAGGCTTTCTCTTGACTACCAAATGACTACATCTGTTTTTGCTTGTTAGGGTGCATGTGTTTGTCCTCCCAACAGTGCCAAAAGACTTGTCCGATAACTTGATGATTTGGTTTAGTGAATCACAAACAGTGTTTAGTTCCCTTAAGGAGATATTGCTGGATCAGTATTTGAAAAGGATACACAGGTTCAGGGAAATGCAAAAGAAAGCAGGAACTATGCTGTGGTGGCCATTTACTCAGCATAAGCTTGTTTCAGATGAGAACATTACAGTTATTGATTCTAGATGTGGAGAAAACTTTGCTGTTTACAAGGTGTGCTTTTCTTGGCATTGTTTTTTGTAGTTGAGTTTTATTTCAGTTATCACTTATGGTCGTGTTAGGCTTAAGTCAACTTGCTACTTGTGTGCTGGCTTTCTGTTTGTACTGGACATAGTGTATAGTTGTATTCTGCTATATTTAGTTTCTTCTGGGCTTCACACTTTTTTGGATAAAATGGTATCTAATACACGTGACACATCTTTCTTCCAAATAACAGAAGCTTCATAAAATCCAAAAAAGGTTGCCTGTAATCACCAAAAGAGAAAACAATATGGTATGGGATCATACTTCCTATCTTAGGAACCAACCCCCTTATTAGGCTGTTTTCCTTTGGCCATTCAATATGACCAGTCCATTTGAGTGGGAATTCGTTAACAAATTGAATGGTTTCTGGTAGTTTTTCGTTGACACCAGATTTGATCTTCATAAGATGCAAGAAGAATAAGGGGGGGTGCAATATGACATTGTTCCTGACTTGGAGATGATCTAATTTCTTTGACTACATGACGGAGCAGCACAATGCAAATGCAGTGATGCCTTCAACTTGAAGATTGCAACATGTACAAGCTGACTAGGTTTTTATGCAGCATATATGATTGTATTGATCTCATTTGATCTAGATGTTGAAAAATCTCAAGAACATCTCGGCATTTTTTTTTAAAGAAAAAAATAAAAAAAGTACTAATGAGGAGACATAGAAAAATGTCCAACTAGAATGGTAAACCTGTAAAATAATGTTTTTCTGATGTTAAAAATGAATAAATAATGTAATAATTCACGTTTAAATTGAATGTTAACTAAAGTCTAAAACAAGCAATTAACAATCAAAATCCCATGAAAGACATCCATATAGCAAACTGACAATGTCACATATGAAAATTAAAAAATGAAAATTGACCACACAACCACTACAGTTTGTACTTTTTAGCTTTCATGGGTTTAATAATACAAAACAAGTCATTGTCGTTCTTCATTTATAAAAGTACAAAAATCAAGTCTTAATCTTCATCCCATGAAGTAGAGTCGGAGTCTTCATTTGTTCTATGCATACATCTTGTTGTTCTTCGTCTCCAATATCATCATTGTTTTCTTTATCATATGAAGACAAACTATTTTCCATCTTAGTATATATATATATATATTTTTTTTTTCAGCAAATGGGTTGATTCAGTAAATTATATTTTTCTTCGGTCTATCATTTTCAATACTTTCACTAATGCCTCAACTAACATGATTATTTATTTTCCCTTTTTCCAATACTTTCACTAATGGCTCAAGTGACGTGATTATTTCTCTTCCTTTTTTTCCGCAGCGCTGCATTTTGAATAAGACTTATAAATTCTTTTGCATCATCTTGTTCTACTTTTTGTACTTGCCTTCATTCAAACTTCAAAAAACTTGGGTAGGTACAGGTACTACGGGTACAAACCATTTTTAAAAAACTTGGGTGTCGAGGTATGGCCGTACACACCCACCCACACACACACACATACACATATATAACAAAAGCTCCAAAGAGGCAGAGATAAATCTATTTCTGTTGCAGAGTGGTATTAACACTACCACTAGAGCTTGCTATGCTGTCACTTCCACTTGCAGGCATAATTCCTTTATCAGCCATTACAACTTATATATTGAAAATGAAAAGCTATAACTAAAAATCTATATCAACGATTCAACATAATAAAACTTAAGAAAAAATATAAACAACATGAAAAATCTATGACAATTGACACGTAAACAACAAGAAAAATTACATAATGTCAACGATTCAACGTAAACAAGTAAATATCACATGTGTATATATATATATATATATATATATATATATATATATATATATATATATATATATATATATATATATATATATA